>JAQFVV010013660.1:0-87241 GCA_028023455.1 Epiperipatus broadwayi | reverse complement strand
TGTGGGATGGATAAACTTGGTTTGAATCCCGGAGCTATACATCCATCTAGCATGAGGAAAATTTCCCGGTTGTTTAAAAGGTTCTCTATGATTTGTAGAAGAGGTAGAGGTACTTGGTATTGTTCAAGTGTTTTAATTAGCACATCAATGCGTACCGAGTCAAATGCCCCTGCAATGTGAGTTGAATGGCAACTGGCTTGGACCTTCTTTTAGTGCGCACTTGGTCTATTACTAGACGGAAGCGGCTTATTGCATCTGATGTGGCTGTACCCTTCTTGGCGAACTGATATTTTGAAATGTGCTTGAGGACATTGTCTTGCATTTTGTCTTTGATTATAGACTCAATTATCTTGATCATGAGTGGGATCATTGAGATAGGCCTTAGGTTTTGTAGTTCAGTTGCGGCGTCACTCTTTTTGGGTATAAAAAATCAAGATGGCAAGTCCCACTGCTGAGAAGATCAATCATTTCCTTGATGATTGGGATGGTGTATTTGCTCAGGTGGAGTAGAATAAACTTCGGGATGCCATGTAGGCCAGGATGTATTTTGTCTGGCATTGCGTTTAATTTTTTTTGGATTGTAGCATGGGTAATGTCATGACAGTTGTCTGGATTTATTTTGAAAGTTCTTCTGTCACTGGGTGTGATATGGTTTTGAAACTTTTTTTTGAAATGTTCTTGGAGTTTACCTAGCATTGCAGGGCCAATGTATTGTTTACCATCAATGGTGATGTCACTTGGGCCTTTTCTATTCTTTCCTGATCCCAAGGCCCATCTGATGTATCCTCTGGTCCAGCAGTGTTGATGTACCAGGTAACTCCGGGCCCTTTTTGTTCCTATGTGTTCTGCTAGAATCTTTTGGGTGGTCCTATATTTAGCCTTTAGTTGTAAGATTGTTTCTATGTTTTGTCCTTCCAGAGTTAGGTGCTTGAGGGTATCTGCAATGTTGTCTAAGCTGTTTAAAAGTTTCAAGGGTCCTGGTCTTCGGAAGGAGTAGGTGGTTATTAGCTTCTGTAGTGTTTTTGTGAATAGAGGCCATGCCTCTGTGATTGGCCTGGAGAGTATGTTTGTTCGATAGAATTGTATGTAAGCTTCTGAGAACAGGCAGGCTGGTGTAGTTTCCCTGGTTATGAGTCCTATTGTTCTTTGGTAGTTGTTTGGGTCTGGGCAACTGGAGGAACTGGAGTTTTATCTCTTATAACAGGTGGTCTGAAAAAACCACTGGCCAGAGTCTGGCTTGAGTGGTAGGCAGTAAGTTTGGTGAAAAAAAGCTTAAGTCGATGAGGGACTTATATTCAGTTGTGTAGAATGAAAATGCTGTCTCAGAGAGCAGGTTTCGTGCACTCATTAGCTTTAGACTGATCAATGGGAGGTAATCAGACTGGAAGGTTTCATAGGAGTGGTTGAAGTCTCCTATTAGGATGGAAGGAAATGGGTTGGTTCTAAGTGTCACATTTATTGTGTGAATAATTCTGCGGATGTTGTCAGGAGCCTTTGTCATGTATATGTTGCATAAGTTGATGGTACAATTGTTGTACTGAAGGATGGCTATGAGACAGTGGTTGTCTATGTATAGTATTTTGAAGAAGGTTATGGGAGATAATTTGTTAATTAGTATGGCAACTCCGGATCCTGGTGTTTGGGCTATGGAGTAGTGAAAATAGCCCAGTGAGTTTAGTTTCTTGATGTGTGGGCCAGACAGTATGTGTAGTTTTGTTTCAGAGAGACAGAGGATATCTGGTTGATGTTTAATAAACCATCTGTGCAGTGCTTCAACTCTTTCTTTGGAGTTTAAGCCTCTGATATTTACTGCTGTGATTGTAATAGTCATAGTGTGGTGAGTATTTTAGGTGAAGGTATCTTCTGGTATGGTGTCTTCTGGTAGGGGTTTTTCTGAGGGGCTATTCTCTGACTCAGAAAATGAGATAAGGAGTATTTCATTTTCTGTGGTTGTCGGCATGGGGTCTTCAGTTGGTCTGAAATTTGGTAGTCTCTTCTTCTGTGGTTGTCAGCCTAGGGTCTTCAGGTGGTCTGACTTTTGGTAGAGTCCCATCTTTGTTGGTTGTCATCATCAGGTTTCCAGATTGTCTGAATTTTGGTTGAATCTCATCTTCCCTTGATTGAATTTCTCGTCGTTTTTTTGTCTGATGGTTTACGTGATTCCTGTGATCTGGTAGTTTTTGTTCTGAAGGCCACTTGGGCTGGGTCTGAGGTACTGGAGTCGTCAGTTGATTTTTCTTGTGTGCTAGAATTATTATGTCTTGATCTTTTGCGGTTGTGTGGTTTGGAGGGTTTAGTAGATGTTTTGGTGGTTCCCTCATCTTCTGATTTGATCATGGTTTCTGATGATGACCGTGATCTCGTGAGCTTTGAGTCCTCTGCCAGTCTGTGGTGAATTAGGGATTTGCCAGTATCTGGGATGCTTTTGTGGCTATGGTTTGTTCCCATTGGAGTAGGTATGGACTGATGTGTGTTTTCAGTTTCTGTTTGTGGTTTTGGGTAGGTTTTGATTGGGTGTGTAGAATCAGTGGGGTCTTTGATGGTGCTGTTGTGATTTTTTGGATATGCCTGACTGCTTACATCACTTGTAATGAGGGGACACTCTTTCATTATGTGTCCTCTGTTCTGACAGTTTATCCCGGAAGCTGATAAGGATTGTAGCCTTGTTGTTGTTGACTGTTGCTGGTAGTGTGAGTGGCTGGATTCCTGTCTTGAGGACTAGATGGAAGAATGCAGTGTTGGTAAATACCATTGTTTCTGCTCTTGATTCTTGGATGTATTTAAAACCTTCAACTGTACCATAATTGGCAAGGGCCTGTTGTAAGTGGGACTCTTCAAAGTTGACAGTACAGTTACTCACTCTGCCCTGAAGAATCTGTGGTTTGTTCATGTTAATGTGGACCAGGTATTTGTTGTCTAACTGTTTGAATTTAGTTTCAAAGAGTTGCTTTCCTGCTAGGTCTTTGAATTGAATTGCAATATACCTTTTATTTGTGTGGAACAGTATTTTATAAACTGGTGACCAGAACTTGTGGTCAATGAGTAGATCATAGAGTGAGAGTATTGGGAATTTGTATAAGGAGCAGTTGATATCTGTTGTTGTTAGGATACTAGTACATTCATTGGTATACTCTGTGAAGGAGCAAAAGAGAAGATTTGGTATGGTTCTATTAAAGCGTTCTGTTACTAAAGAATGGTAGTCTATGTTAACGGGTTGTTGCAAGTCAGCATGTTCATTTTGTTCTTGTTCCCCATCTCTTAATTGGATGAATTTATTGTATGGGTCTTCTGTAGTTTGCGTATTGATTGCTTGAGTTTTGGCTTGGGTTGATTGCCTGGTGGTTATCCTAAGGCTATTAGCATATGAGAATTGGGGATGGAGTTGCAAGGATATTGCATGGTATTGTTCTGAGTTGTTAGCATTGTTTTGCTGTGCTGGTTCTGGGGGCCTGTTGGTGTCTTGGGTTGTGAATCTAGAACTGCGTTGAAGTTTTGGAAAAGACTCATTGTTGTTTTCCAATGTTGTGTCATTTTCTTCACTGTTGAAGTTGAACATTGATTTTCTTTGCTGTTTGGAATTTTCGTTTTGTATTGTTTGTTTTGGTTTCTGGGAGTTTGGTTTATTTGTGCTGTTGCTGCTTGTTGATTTTCCTGGGAAGTTGGTGTTAGTTGGTGATGTCTTTTGGATTGGCATGTTTGTTTTTATTTGATTGAAGTTTAGGTTTGTTTTCCCATTGCTATTAGTATTGGTTAGGTCTTTTTTCTTATCTTTATTTAGTGTTAGTGCAGTTTTCAGCTTTGTTTTTGCATCTCTACCTGTTTGTTTTTGAGGTTGGAAAGGTGAGTTCAAGCTGGCTTTATGTGCAGTTAAATTAACTGGAGAATTGGTATCAAGTGGTGTATTCGACTGCGCTGGGTGATTTAATTGTGTCCTCCCTAAGTTGGAATACGTAAATAAATCGCTAGAGTTACAATTTAAGTTGTTTTTTGTGTTATGAGGGCGATCTAGTGTGGCTTCCGGTTTAGTTTTTGATTTGTAACTTTTTTGTTTTTTGTGCTGGGAGTCTGATTTTTCTCGGGTATTATAGCGGGTGGAATTCTCTGTCATAGTAGTCTAGTGTGGCTTCCGGTTTAGTTTTTGATTTGTAACTTTTTTGTTTTTCGTGCTGGGAGTCTGATTTTTCTCGGGTATTATAGCGGGTGGAATTCTCTGTCATAGTAGTATAACCTTCTGTCTCCGACTCTGCGGAATCACTCAATTGTGTGGATTTGTCGCTAGTGATGGAATTTGTGTCTTTTTCCGTGTTGTGAATGTGAACGTGTGCGGCTTCCGGTTTGGTTTTTTGACTATAACTTTTTTGTTTTTCAAGTTGGAAGTCTAGTTTTGGGACAAGGTTATAGCTGTCGAAATTCTCTATGGTATTTATATAACTTTTTTCTTTCGACTGTGCGGGATCATAACGCAATGCTTCATCAAACTTTGGATATTTGAGTTCATCGCCAACGGCAAATTTGCGGTTGATATTTACGTTATAAGTATTGTATTTTCGAGATTTCCTGTTCTGTTTTTGAGGCATAACTTTTTTGTTTTTGACTCTGGAGATCTAATTTTTTTTTGGATTAAAGATAGAAAAATTCTCTATAAAATCATTGTCGTCAGAAGTTTGGGACTGATCTGAAAGTTTATTTTCAGATCCCTCAAAATCTGTTTCTGGTTCACATTTTCTATTTGTTTTCTCAGTAGATTTTTTGTTTGAAGGATTTTTCCTTTTTTCGGTCAAGGCAAGAGTTATTTCTTTTGGTTTGTCCTGACATATGAATTTAGGGATTTTGGAGTTGTTTTCACTTTTTAAAGATAGTCCCTCTTCCCTTTTAGAGGCTATGGCTGAATTTGCTGAGGTGGCAGTTTTTTTTTTGGAAGCCATGTTTGTTTTGATAGTGATTGTTTTAACTTAGTAATAATTAACAATTATGTATGGATTTAAATGTTGTTTTTTTTTAAATAATAAAGGGAAGATACTTACAATATGTCCTGTGTGGTTATTTCTTCTCAATAAGTGGTATAGAAGCATCTAAGTCACAGTCAAAGTAGCTACCATGCAAGGGAGAACTTGCCTAAAAGCTGCCACTAGAGGGCGACAATTCTTTACAGTTTCGACTGTTCCTAGCAGTCTTCATCAGATCTTATGAAGACTGCTAGGAACAGTTGAAACTGTAAAGAATAAATAAATATATTTTGCTTTAAAGTGTAACAAGAGTGAAATGTTATTATATGTTATATAAAAAGCAAAAATAAAGAAATAAAGAGGAAGAGAAAGTATTGAAGCTTATCTATTGTTATACAAAATTATTTTATTTTATTATAAAGAAATTTTGCATTGCATGTATGGCAGAAATGAAAGTTGCATCCTTTGTATATATTGTTTCACAAAGTGTAGGATATTACATGTTGATATTTTGAGGATAAATGTTTAGTATAGAATTGTAAAGTTGATGCAGCATACTTAGTCAGTGCTGAGTTGCTACATTGCAATGACAAATATAAATATTTACTGGATATTAGACAATTCGGTAGCATTGTTTTATGCTGACACACACACACACCCAGCCTACTGTAAACTTTTTGCTTTTATATTTTGTTTACAGATGAGAATTTATATAAAAAAATGTCATGATTTTTTACCAATTCAACTTTTTTTATAAACGAATTTCTCTATATAAATTGGAGTCTATGCATAGATTTGTTATATCGTGATAGTGGATGTAAACGTGAACAAATGGTAGTAAATAACGCGTCTTTATTTTTTTGAAAATAAATGCTAAGCATAAAATTGCAAGTTTTTTGTTTTATATTTAACCACAATTGAGAATCACTATATAATATAAGTATGTATGAGGCATATGGATAAAAATGCACTGACCTATTTTATTTTTTTAATCATATCAACTTTTTCAAAAATAAATACACTTCAGAAATCATAATGTTCATAAATGAAGGCTAACCTAAAACGTTTTAAATATTTGAAATTTTTACAAATTCAAATTGTACTAAGACAATATTGTATTTAAGCATCAAAAAATGAAAAAGGATTTTAAATAATATAATGCTATATTATATTATTAAAGCAAAACCATAAAAAATAACACCAAAAATTATGTGCTTTTACACTTGTAAGAGAAGCTATATTTATTAGTATTTATTTATGCTTAGCGCTTTCAAAGCTCCATGGCTTCATATTCATAGCTGAATGCAGTTGATAGTAATGAGGAGGAGTATTCTAGTTTATGCTAATTGGTTTGCTGTGTTTTAGTATTTTATTTTGTTTAAATTTGTTTGGATTAGTTTGTCCTTGTTTTTGAAATGATGAAACTGATGTGTTTTTCTCTATACTGTAATGACATCTATTATGAACTTAAGTTTTCAGATGTTAATATATGGTAGAATAGTTTATTCATCATCTCCTGACTGCTTTCTAGCTTTTGCTTTAATCAGTAAAGACTTGGGTGTTAGAGTTAACAGAAATGCTCTTATTAATTTAAAAGTTTAGGGAGTCAAATAATGTCAATATGAATAATTGTTTTATATATTTATATCAGTTGTTTTAATTAATAAATTATTAATACATTGTACAGGCTTAAACCTGCATTTATATATGTAATATATGTGGGGCTCAAACTCAGACTTTCACACGACCCACCACTCTCAGTGCCATCTCATATTGCTGACCCACCTGATCACACACATGTTGAAAAGATAAATAATCACCAATATACGTATTTCATGCTAAACCAGCAATCATCAGTTGGTCTAGATTACTATCCTCACACATATATATAATCAGTACTCAGCTTTATATTAAGTTAGCCAATATTTATACTTTAATGGACAGGCTTCAAATTATAAAAGCCCTATATTCTGATATTTGTTTTTTTAAGTTAAAAATTGTGATAAGAATGCCCAGAAAACTGAAAATCTACATAATAGGCCATGGCTATAGTATTGACACTTTTAGGATAATTTTCATTTCAAATTAAACATCATGAACAAAATGTTCTTGTTCTATGTAAGAAAGTTAATATGTTATTATAACTTACAAAATTATTTCTTTGAACACACTAAATGCTTATTTTTATTTTGCACTTATTATTATTTTTATTTCTAAAACCATTTCAACAAGATTTGTTGAATCCTTCTATTCTCAGTCCCATTATAACCATAGATTAAATGTCCCTGCATGGTTTACTGTGGAGATAGAATGATAATCTCTAAAATTCAATGTTCAATAATATTCTGTCATTTCTAGTGATTGAATTTCAAGTAAATCTTAATATGAACTTCCAAGCAATAAATCATTTGAATATATATCTAGATTCAATTTCTTCTTTGTTCTTTCAGCAATTTGTTTCAGCCTGAAATTCATTCATTGATATTTTTGAGCAATTCTCAATATTACTTTCTAATAATATTATCATTCAATAAATTCAATTCCAATTTCTTCAATTGTTTATTGCTGGAATCGTCTGTTTTCACATTTTCCTTCACAATATTATTTAATAACATTATAGCTAAAATACTAATATTTTAATAATACCGTACCTTCATTTTTTTGCAATTCATCAAAGTCAGTGGGTATTTTAATATACAGTTTCCAAACTTTTAAAAGCTTCAGTATGTTTTACTTCATCATTTACTTCTTTATCATTGGATTTTTTTCATCTATTTAAATGATTTATTTTTTGTCAAGAGACAGATGGCAATAATATTTCCAAATTCAATTATGATTTTATACCAAGAAACACTTTACAAAGCTTTCTTAGACTATTCTACTCTGATTTTATTTTTATTTCTACAATTTTTTCTAGCATTTCTAGGTTTATAAATATTTTCATGATGTAATTCTAATTCTACATTATTCTTCTTTATTCAAAATTTCTCTGAGAATTTTTTTTTCTGGCCTTTAAAACATCAACATATACATTGTACTACCACTAATATGTATATATTGTATATTTAATACCCACATTCCATTTCTTATCTATAAAACATATCAAAAAGACAAATGACTCCCAAGATGCACTTCATGCTGAACTAGTACTCATCAGTTGACCTAGAAACCATACCCTCACAAATAATTTTATCATTTGTTTGATATTTATCAAATTATTATACTTTGATTTAAAAGTATTACATTTTGACTAATAACATTGATACCAACTGCTTCATGTAAATACTTTGATGATTGTTACTAGTAATATATTAATTAAACAAGGTATTAAACATTGTTTAAAGATTAAGGTATCTGTTTTTTAAGTAATGTAAACACTATATATTATCAGTTATATTAAGAGCAAGATGTAGAATATAAATTACTTATTCTCTGATTTTTCTTAATTCACTTTAAATGTTATTCTTTGCCCCAAGATTATTCACGTAATGAACCATATTCACTGATTTGGTTTATTTGCTTTATTTTGAGATTTTTCTCATATTCCTTTTATAATCTCTAATTTGCATTACCAGTAAAAATGATATATATTTTTTTACAAATTTCATATTTGATTTTATTGTTCTGCATATTTTATTTTTATGCTCATTCTCTTTACAAATTTGACAAACAGTTGACCTTATGTTTTATTCTATTTTATGGGAAATGTCATGACTGTTAATCTTTTAATTTTTATGGAAATAGTTATCTTTATAAATGTTTCATAGTTATCAGGTTGAGGTTTTATAGTGTGTTGAATTTTAGTTAATCATTTAACTTGTTTATAAGATCTTTTATTATATTTAATTTTTATAAGTCTCTCCTTATCCTAAAAATTTGCTGAATTTTTTCCATTTGTATTCTAGAATGTTCTCATTACTTTTTTGCAGAATGACTACTTTGAAGTCATCAACCCTATACAGATGCAAGTATTAATAAGACTCCACTTGAAATAAGACTTCATCTTTTGATGAACTTCTGGTTAAAAATAACAAATTCTGAAAGTGCAACAAAATCCTGACACCCAAGACTGTAGACTAACTTATTTCCCTTATCTGTTGAAAACTGAATCTAAAATGTTTTAGGAATTATCTTGGAAATCTGTTGCCTGGCACTATTTGGTGATGTAATGTAAATATTCTAAGAATCCTCTTTTATACAGTGACATGTTTTACTGATGAATATTGGGCTGATATTTGGATAAAATGTGTCTATACTAAATTTTTTGATTCCTAATTAAATATTACTATGAAAAATATTATGGCATATACAATACTACTCCTTTGCAGAGCCTTATTGTATTTTTATATATTTCTCCACCAAATATCAGAAGTCAAATTACTTGATAGAAAATATATACAAATTATTAAGTAAATCAAACTTACCACTAACTCAAGATATAATTTCATCATTTAAGATAAGATGTTTATTCTGAATGCTCAACTAAGAATTTCTTCAAATAATCCAAAAATTTGACTTGTTGTGAGATGTCAATTTTTTTTCTTGATCTAACAGTAAAAACAGATAGATGTGCTCATTATAGATATTATGGGAGTCTCATCATCAGATTCAGGATTACTAATAGTTGCTGTGTTTATCTGTCTCAAAAATAGGATTCAACAGTCTCTGACTTTTATAATTGTTAGTCATACAAAATTATGAATCACATAGTCAGTGATTTTAAAAATGTCAGAATTAAATGACAATAAAACCACTGACAAATCTATTTTCTGTTTGGAACTTTTACAAATTTACCATCTTTACTGAATTTGACTACAAAAATAATTTTTTGGCAACTTTATAATAATTATAGTTTTAAGAGACTATTTAATTTTGCATGGAGAATTTTTATTTCATTTTTCTTTATTCAGTTTATAAATTATTATTGTAATGAATCTTTTTACATTTATTAATACTTCTTTGGAGAAGAATACTAAGAATATAATTGCCTCTTTTATTAACAGACTCATCTTGGCCTTTTTTATATATTATTTAGATCTTTACTTAATGTTATGTCATTTCCCTTTTTTAACCAAATAGCAATTTCTAATATTATCATGAGACATCCATAATTATATCAGAAATATATCTAAATTTTGAGGCTCAGCTATTTTTTCAGGATCATTGAACTTGAGTTTCTGAGATTTCAAATTTTTACACATACAGAATCTACTGTCTAGCATTACTTTATCCATCTAATGCAATGTAAATAAATTTTCAATTTCTGATAATGAAGAAAATATGTTTTTAATGTTGTGTACTTTATGGAAAAATTATCTGCATTCATATTAACTTATATATGCATATATTCTTTATATGCTCCACTATTATCTTATTCATAGAACTATTTACATCAGTGATAAAACACACACATTTTATTTTTCTCTTTCTATCATTGCATTCATGCAAATAAACATAACATTTTAAGAGTCAAAATAACAATTTTCTGTTTTATATTCTAAAAAAAACCCCACATACATTGCTTTGATTTTCAAAAAGTTAAGATTGTTGATACTGAAGACAACAATAGAAAGACAGAAATCAAGAAATATATTTCATTGTCAATACAGATAGCACTAAATAAGCACGTAAATAGCATTCATCTAAATATGCACTGGAACACATAAGGAAAAAATATATCTTTTATATATATACAAGTTTTTAAATATCTTTGCTATAATTCTGATGCTCAATAATGAAAATACATTTGGCTAGTTATTAGAAATTGAAACTTGGTTTGTTCTGGGTTATAAGTGTAAACATTAACACATTTAATATTACATATATATATAAATTTGCTATACATTATATATGCTCATTAAATAAGCATATATATATATTACATATCATCAAGTTCATCCTTGACTTCTGTTGATCATACAAATGGCTTTATTTTAGGTAGTTCAAAATTATGTTTGTCTTATAGATGTAATTATGACCAATAGTCATCATAATTATCCTATATTTCTGTAGTCCAATATAAATATTACTTATAAAATATTTAAAAAATATAAAAATAAATAAGGGGAAAAAAATAAAGATAAAAAAATTACAACCCCTTTTTATAAAGCATTTTAGCGAAGAAAAAAAGAAAAAATTAGTACAGATTTTGGTATAAGAAGAGAGAGAGATAATCAACAGTGATAAAGTATACACTTAGCTGTAATACATCATTTGTTAAACCTATACTTACTAGTTGTGATTCTAGTCTTTTGTAAAATAAATATAGTCTTTTGTAAAATAAATATATTAATGCTATTGTGATTAACCCAGATTTACCCAAATATCTTTTATTATCTAACTAATATTATGTGGGTGACTAGATGGGACAATTACCAGAATTTTTGTTTCTCTCAGATAACTATGCTAGAGCCAATTTCTAGTGCATGGACATAGCAGATGGATATGCTAATCAATATACTATAAGACCTTGTCAATATATATATATATATTTAATATATAAGACCTTGTCAATATATATATATATATTTAAACTCAAACTTTGAAGCTCCCTGAAGCTATCCACTCTATCTTATACAAGCAATACACATTATCTCATACATGTGAAAAAGATAAATGATTTCTAATATATGTATTTCATTCTAAACTAGCACTCATCATTTGATCCAGATTATCATCTCCCATACATATATAGAATCAGTGGTCAGTTTCCTCACTCAACTCTTCAGCTATCCATATCTCATATCCTGCTAATGCCAATTTTATTGCCATACCCATGTTGACATTGAATTACTCTGACTCCTCATGTATATGTCCTTAATATGTACATTTAAATACACAAGAAGGATAGGCAGAATACAGGCGGAATATGTAATATTTAAATACAATATTGTCTATAGTGAACTTAATGTAATTAGAAGGGATTTGAAATCAAACTTTTAAGCTCCCTACATCATCTTTTACAAGTGATACACATAACCACATACATGTGAAAAAGATAAATGATCTGTAATATATGTATTTTATGCTGAACTAATACTTATAATTTGTTCCAGATCATTTTCAATATATAAGTAATCGTGGCTCAATTTATATTAAGATAGCAATTCTTCAAACTTTAATGGAGAGGCTTTACTCTTCTGCAACTTCCAACTCTTTAGCCAACTGTTCTCTTACTCATCAACACACATGGACCTGGGGATATATTAAGTAGGCCCTGGGCCACCATCTTCACTAAAAGTTCCTATGGCACTCCAAGTTGTTGGCAATTATTATGCAGACTATAACATGATTAATCCTATATACCAACATTTCAAACAGAGGTTACAAATCCACAATATATTCCCACTACTTTGATTTATTTAGGCTGCCTGATACCAATATGCCATTCAAAACCATACAATTTCTGGCAAGCTTGCTACCACAAATAATTCATGTCACCCAGGTTCCAATAAAATCCCTGCTTTTGTATTTGCCCATCTTAAGCATTTTATTGCATTATACCTCGGTGATCTGGAAAATTATTTATCCCAAAGGATATATGACATCAAAGGACTGTATCCAATCTCATTTGCACTATTTGTCAAAAAACCAGGCTTAACCTTTGCTCTTACCAATCTTCATCCAATTTTCATGAGAACCCAGGGAACTAAGATATTGAATAAAGTTGTAAATATTGAATAAGGTTGTAAATGATCATTTAGAATCATGCATACTTTCTCTAATTTTCAATATGCAAGTTGCAAAAAATGGCTCTTCTGCTATACAGTCTATTCTGATGTTTAATGCAATCATGAACTCAGTTCAAGACCAAAAAATATGCTCCTATTGCAGTTCATCTAGATATAGAGATTGATATGCTAACTAACACTACCATTTTAAGTACTCTGATTTACTTTATTACCAACTTATTGCAGGGCAGAAAAATTCACTATCATTCACTCTTGTGCAATCCATCTCCCAAGGTTCAGCTCTCAGTGCACTACTCTTCATTTTTTACATAAATCCCATATTAAATCACATACAACAGACATTTTCAGGCATCCAAATTATACATACCAATACATTTCATGCATAGCATGCATGAATGATTACTGTCTTTCTGCCATCTAGTAAGCATCTCATCATATTGCAAAGCATCCTCAATCAATATACTGCCACATATAAACTTAGATTTCATATGAGTAAAACAGTAGCATAGTTTGTATAGATCAACAAATCATACACTCAAATATTCCAGGGAAAGGCAAGCCCTTTATTAGGCTTCCCATTTTACATGATCTCACTTATAATGAATATCATCTTACAAAACAAGCTTAAATAAAATGCCACATGGATTAACAACTCTCTCTCAAAAGTTTATCTCTCCCTCTATGCTAAAATTCACATATTTAATAAACTTATAATGACTTAAGATTACATATTATTTACCTATTGTTCTGCCATCTCCTCTCTCTGCAACATGCTACTATGGGGAAGGAAGACAGTTTCAATCTCAGCTACTTAATTTCCCACCCATTAATAATGGTCTATGCCTCCACACCACCCAAGTATTTCATATCCAAAAAGCCATAAATTCAATTGCATAAATTGATCAAAAATTTCCAGCACTACCATCACTGCTACAAAAAATCCTCCTCCTTCTATTAGTTTTATTTCTAACCACACTTTACCAATCAGTCCTATCATCATCTTACTGATCAACATTCCCATGATTAATAAATACACATACTGGCAAACATAGCTATACTATATCTGGAAGCCAACAAAAATTTCTCCTTCTCCCATGCTTGGTATTAATAACTTCCAGCTCTTCTGCTCCTTCAAAAGATGGTCCTGGAGCCTAAATTTTTCAATTTCCTAGTTGTCTAAATCTACATGTATTGCTGACATCCCATTTTCTTTGGTATTGTCATCTATATAAAAATACAAATTCATTCTGTACCTTATATAATGCTGAAGAGAAAGCAGGGTTAAACCCTCAACCAAATCAGAACTATCATGCTAAATACATACACATGACCTGTTGCATCTATAAACAACTAATTCGCCCCTATCAGAAGATCCCCCCTCAATAGCATGTGCAATAATTTTCATCCTAAATGCCTTCTGGTGCACTCACTGCATTTTCACTATTGGCAACAATACCAGAAAACACCCAGCTACATTCATAAATAAGTTCCAACAAATCAAGGCCTGGAACAATACTACACCCCAGATATTTTTGCTGCTACCTGGTCACTATTAAAACTACCATCCAATCACAAATAGGCCATATTCCAACAATAAGCACATTGAATAGCATTCAATGATAGAATCCATTACTCTGATCATCTTCACTCACTACCTTCAATTCCACCCACGACTAGATTGCAGAATTCACTCTTAACCTATCATCACCACATGTAATTCTATTCTGAATTGATTTTGTTCTTTGTACAGCACCCATTGCTGATTTTATTCTAGATGGATTATAAGTTACTTTCCTAGTATACTTCAAGATTAACAATAAAAAAGAACAATAATCAAAGTTAATTTAGTGACTGTAAATAACTTCCAATATGCAGATTTTATAATCTTAGGTTATATCTATCTATCTATCTATGAAGTTGAGTATTATATCAAATTGTTTTTAAGACTTTAATGATTAAACTTGATATCCTTCTCTGTATCAAAACCTAGTAGCAGCATTTGTAAAAAATATATCTTGAAACCTGATTAATGTAACCCTTAAAATAAATCAGTATAAAACCTGTCCAACATGATTGCACCTGTAACATTTACAATTATTGTTATATAATGTTATGTAATCCAAAGGATTAATAAAGACTATTGTTGAAACAATAATAATAATAATGGCACTGCCATCTATAAAGAGAACTCAAGTCACATTGTGAAACATTTTATATTGGTTTTTAATTTTTGAAATTGATCAGTTAGCCATCAGTAAGATTATTGTTGACTATTGAACCTATATAGAATCATTTGACATATAAATTAATATTTAAATTGCAACATATCTATAATTATTTGTTGCAGTAACATCAAAATGGATTCAACATATTCATGGTGGTGGAAAGCACATGTAAGGAAAGTCATTTATATGCACATGTAGTAAAAAATGATTGATCAAAAAAGTAATTGTGCGACTGAAGCTAATAACAGGAGTAAAATTAACCACATTCCACGTTTTCCTCAATTGACAGTAAACAATCTGATAAAGATGGGCTTATTTATCTTTATCCATAGTTACTGGAATCAAATGAAGCATGGACTAAGGAAAGCTTAAAAAAGATTACTAAATCATTTAATGCAATGATACTGTTGGGGAGAATTATGTGGTTCATTCAGATGTGTATTTACAGAAAAAGCAATAATTATTGCTGTAATAGGTGAGCTATGTAATTTGTTTAAATTTTTAAAAGAAATACAATTTGATTTACTCACAGCTGAAAACTTATGGGATTTAATTATTCATATAGCAAATAATATAAACTCTAGATATATTATTTTGGTATTTAAAGCAAAATTGCATGATAATTTTAAGAAAGAGATCAATCAAGACATTGGACTGTTATGTGTTCATAGTAGTTAATCCAAATAGAAATACTATTAAAAATGTGACTTGAAAGAGTGCTTATATGAATTATATTATTGAAGGCTTTATAACATTAATGAAACCATTTGATAAAGTTGTAAACTTCAAGGCAATTCTATTGACATATATACTGGTACCTATATATGGGAATAGTTATAATTTTAAAGTTAAGCTTCATAAAAATATTGAGCTGAAGGAAATACCATCACAAACAACAAATGAAAGATAATTTTATCCATGATGATTAAAGAAATAAAGTATGAATGTTATCATTGTAAAGTGGGTGGACATCTTATCAATGTTTATCCTAGATTGCAATGCACACAATGTAAAATGAAAATTACCCAATGCATCAGCTTTCAGAGAGAATCAATGAAATGTTTAAAAAGAAAGTGATTGAAAAACACTCTAAGAACAAACAACAGAGATACATTCAATCATTCTAACCCATAAATCTGAGCCAAAAACACAAACGAAAAAGTCACCCAAATACCAGAAATCACATTTCTGATTTAATGTAAGTAACAATGCAGCTGATCAAACTGGTTCACATTCAAATATTAAAAACAAAACAGTTCTGAAGATTATGGAATCACTTAATTAATGCTTTCTGGTAATTGAAAATTCAAAGACAATAGTCAAATAGAAGCCAAATCAACCACCATGAAAGAAAGGAGATCATAACGAAGCAAATATCTGAAAATGAAAAGACAAACTGATTACATATATATGATAGACTTTCCTAAATAAAAAAAGCATTATTGAAGATTTTGAATCCATATCTACTGTTGAAAAAGACATTAATCTTATGGAGAAGGTAAGTGTGTCATGTACAAATATTTCAAATAAATATTTAAATTATTGCTTAATGATCAGTAATTTTTTATCAAATAATGTAATATCAAATAATGTAATATTATCAACCTCAATAATTAATTAGTGAAATATATATTTTTAGGTTTGTTTCTGAGTGTATTATTACAGTTTTTTTTTGTGCATGTGTTTTTTTCTTGTTAAATAATTATAACAATAATTTTGAAGTGTTATTGATGAAAATTAAAATTGCATCTTTTAATATTTTAATAAAACCTCCCAAATCATTCGTATAATATTATTTGATGGCATCTTAAAGAATTTCTGAAAATCAAAATTTATAATGGTTCAATAAATTGCAAATAATAAGTTTTCAGCTTTCCCTAACTACCAAGGTTAAATTTATCTCTGTCAGGTTTTCTAAACAGCTATTCAAACTCAGACTGAAACAATTAATGAAATAAATGTATATTGGAGCCAATATATTTATGTTACTAAGATAAATTGCAAATTGGTGACCCTTATAACCTGTCAAATAAGCTGCTTGGAAAATCTGATGGTGAAGGTCAATTTAACCCTATTCGTTTTTTCAAAAAAATTGAAGTCAGTACCTGAATCTAATCACCCTGCTTTTCATGGGATACCACACCTCTTTTATCAATATCCAAACTATTTTACTTCTAATATTTAGAAAATCTATTCAAATTACTTTCTAAAAAAAAGAACACAATACAAGATCTATATCCTATATTTCTAGTCTAGTACCTTTTTTAAAGAAAAAGAAAGGCTTTCAATCTTAGAAAATTTAAGACCAATATTGATGAGCCCTTTGGTTATAAAAGGCTTAGAGATGGTCCTAAAAGATAAATTGGGGTCTTAAAATGAAACCTTACCTATTACTAATACTTTCTAAATATAAATTTTCCAAGAAAGGATTATCCACTAATCAAGCAGCCTTTATGTTTAGAACAAAATCAGGAGGAAAAAATAGTCCAATGATGATTCAACTTGATGTAAAATCAGCATTTTATTTGATTCCTGTAGACAATCTGATTAACTCCCTTCCTAACACTACTATTTCTAGAACCTATCTTTATGTTTTGACAAATATGGTCTGTAACAAAGAGGTACAGATAATTCTGAATGGGTGAATATCACCCACAATTATCTCCAATTGTTGAATTTTCCAAGATTCTCCATTAAGTGCATTTCTTTTCTTAATATACATAAAGCCTCTGCTGAAAACTATTGAAAGTGAATTACCTGACATATATGTCAAGCATTAAAACCAGTATTAAATCTGTTGCTTATATGGATGATATTGCAATTTTTCTATCATCCAGAAAAAAATCGAGCTCGCAATAAAATTAATGCAATAGTATAGTGATTAATATAAACACACATTCAATATAAAAAATCACAAGCCTGGCAAATTTTCACAGGATCCAGTATTAAATACCTTTTTAAGAGAAAACTTAACCCTATGTATTCTATTCCGTCTTTATGTATAATTAAAAACAAACATACAGAATAACCTACTTCTAAAGTAGTGACAAAATCAACTTACTATCAAAAGTCTGCCTCTCTATGCAAAGATCTCATTGCACAATATGATTATGTCCAAGTGATTTTTATACAACTATAATAATATTTATAAAAAAATTTATTAACTTTATTCAGACTAGAAAACTTTTCTGGGTTAAAAAAATGTAGCACTCTCAATTAGAAGGTTTCAACAGCCATTGTCACATAATAACCCTGGGCTGCATTCAATAAACCTATGTAGAATCCAAAATCATTTATCATCATCTCAGCATGTGCCCTGTTATTTCTTTATCTTGAAAGAACTTTTAAAATCATACCAACAGACAAACAACTTCCAATTATTGATTATTTGAAATATGAATCTTGTTTATTTCCTTCCAAAAAATAAATATCACTATTGAAAAGTATATTCATTATTTTACTCATCCACACCCTTTCATAAAATAATCCACACTTAACTTGACAAATAAACAACTATGTCACAAATTTAGATTCAGACCACTTTAACCTAAGCTCTTCAATTTTCCTTGTAAATATAAACTTAGAGATCTTACCTACCGACAATTTTTACAAATACAGAAGACACATTAGGATATATTAAGATTATTATAATCTCTTCAAAAAGAATCAGAAACACAGTCATATATTTTTTCTCTTATCCAAATCTGGACAAAGACAGAGTTGAGTTACCAAACTATATTACCAATTATATTTAAGAATAAAAATATAGATATTAAATATCTCTGAAAACTTAGGTAAAGGCTTTTATTCACATGCACATACTAGTATATTTGGCCTATATGCTATATGGTATATGAGATGCATATGTGTTTACAATAATAACTCAAGAAAACACCCAAATACATTTAAAAATAAGCTCAAAATTATAAAAGAAATAAATAAAACAGTTGCAGAATACAAAGTATATATAAAAACATGGTAAATTCTTTCTCAATTTTCAAAGCTATAGCATGCCACATTTATTTCATTTAAAAATTAAACAATTTATATATATATATATAATTACTGTGAACCACATGGAATCTCTCGTTTGTACATATACTTCTGAACTACTGTGTAATAATTGAATATTTTATTGTATTTTTAAAATTGTATTTAACATTGTGGACATGGAAAAAAAATGCAAACAAATATTAATAAACAATTTTTATCAAAGAATGAATAAAGTATCTTTAAAAGATAATAATAATAACAATCACAACAATAACAATTAATAATAATAGTCATAGTAGTAGTAATAGTAGTAGCAGTAGTAGTAATAATAATAATAATAATAATAATAGTAGTAGTAGTAATAGCAGTAATAATAATAATAATAATAATAATAATAATAATAATAATAATCATCATCATCATCATCATCATCATCTTCATCAAATCTTTATGTCTGGGTTAAATTTAGTTAAAAACAGCAAATAAAATTAATCTTAGAAATAAAATATCAACTTTGCAAATAACTTTCAGACTAAAAAATATATTCAAGGAAAACAAAAATACATTTTTAATTAACCCTTATCATTGAAATAAATTTCCATTAAAAGTGTATGTGCATATATTGAAATTTATTTTTTTCATATAAATCTACTTTCCAATTAAAAAACAATAAAAGATAGTAATAAAATTATTATTTTCTGTCTGATATTTTAAATATTTTCTAAAAGGTAATTTTCTCCTAAAAAGAATACATATTTTAATAAAATGCTTATGTAAACATCATGTCCTTATTAAAAAATAAATATTTAATAATTTTACAAAAAAAATCATAGTTAAAAAAATATACACATTTTTCTGTCAACATCAGGAAAGAAAAAATTATTCAAGCATAGAAGTATATTTTATCCAAATGAGAAATTTACCTCATCTCTTAATATACTAACTGCTAATAAAATTTAGGCACAACAATTACAACTAAAATACTAACTACTAAATGGTTATTAACCATAAAACTCATTAAAATTGAATTTTTATTGTAAATCTTACATTGCAGATTGCAGGACCAAAAGTGTTTTCTGGAATTTTATAACTTAATTTTAAAATCCATATGTAGGTTTTTTTTCTCAGTGAATTGTATTAGACTTATTTTGATAATCTTGTTTTTCAGGATTTGGTCTTACATTTGTTTTCAGCTTCTTTATTTATTAGACAATATAAACATTTACATTGATCTTACTTTTTCAAACATTATATATATTTAAAAAATTATTGAAGTTTAAGTAGATACTAAATGGATTAAACTTAAAAGTCCTAATTTTGATCTAATGGGTTTTAAACAAAGTAAATTCAAATTATACATAAAGAGAATAAATATAAATGCTTAAATACAAAACTATTGGCCATCAACTTGAAACAAATCCATCAATATATTTACCCCACTTTTTGATTAGGCAAGTGCAACAAAAGGTCATGAGCAAAAATATGATTTACATATTACTTTCATTAATTAAGTTAAGGTACTTGAGTCAATTAACTGTCCCAAAAACTAATTGGCAGTTGAAGTCATTTATATAGTATAGTTTCTATAAAAGGACATTACAAAAAGTGGTATTTTTATTAAAGAAAAATATGGGATATTTAAATGAAAATTAGAATTAAACAGGGAAATGTTTACCTCTAACTTTGTTGTCTGTATTTTTATTTTTTATTTTTTTATTATTTTTTTATTTTTTATTGTCTGTATTTATGATTATAATATTAGAATAATTTACATAGTTGTTTTTATAAAATAAGCATCAAGAAACAACATTAATTTGAATTGGTTAGAAACAAAAATAAGAACATAATTTTTTCAGTTTTGAATTTACAGTACAATAATCTATAAAATAATGAAATCAACATATATAGAGTTTGAATTATTTCTTTAGTGTATAATTTCTTTTATTAGATATCTTAATATAAAAAAATATAAGGAAATAAAAAATCAGAACATGGACTCACTAGTGGCTTTATTAATTCCTTCAACTCTGTCACAGTCATTATGTGATTTTTGATTTATGATTTTAACATCTATATAAATTTCATTTATAAAGCAGATGAGTGCAATAACCATCAGTTGTTATGAATATATTGATGAGACTTTAGTTGTTTAAAAAAATCAAGCTAACAGTTTTTCATGTTAGATCTGGGAAAAAAATTATTGGAAGGATCATAAGAAGTCCACTTTTTATGCTCAATTATTTGATAGTAGATTCTTGAACATTCAGAAAGAGATATTGATTTGAGTGAGACTTTTGTGGCAACGTATATGATTTATTGACAAGAACTGATCTACTTAATTGTTTCTTGAACATTTTCTGATATTTGGTGAAGGAACATGTGAAAAAACAGGAAGTCACTGCAAAATATTAAACTTAAGTATATCGGTAAAATTTCTTATAATAATATTCCTATCAAAGGTAATAATTAATAGTAAATAAATGTACAAAACCTCAAGTGATTTTCCAACCAAGAATAATAAAAAATCTTCAACACCTTTTGTTTGGATTGTTACGAGTTTGAAAATATGATCCATTTAAATATTTGGTAACCCTATAAAAGAAAATGTGATTGTTGATATGCAACATAAGCATCAATGATTTCTTTAATTAAATTAGTTGCTTTTCCATATTTATTGTATAGAAGTGAGATAGGAACTTTTATCAATATAATTTAAAAATACTGGAAGATGTTTTGTAATTGTAACAAAAATACAATGGTTGTTAGTTTTCTAGATGTGATGATATTAAATCCTTAATTGTAAGAACACATTTTTATTGAATTAAGCATGTGAAATAGGTGAAAAGTAACAGACTTAATAAAAAAAGTATTTTATGATGAACTTGGCAATAGTAAATATGAGAGTCAGACCACAAAAACTCCATTTCTAATAATAATGATCCTTTAAAAAGATACAATATCAATGGCTTTTATTAGAAATCCATATTAGCGAGTAGAATGCAATAGAGAGTTACATTTGCACAAAGTATAAAGTTTTTGAGAATAAAAGATTTTTTATAGAAATTGAAAACATCATAAAAATGTTAAACAAACAAAATAACGGACCATATATTATTAAATATGGATGCATTTGTTATTCATTGATTGACTTATATAAATGTTGCAAAACTGATTATTTATGGCATTTATTTATTCTTATATCTTCTTTTAGAGTTGGATATCCATATTTATTTATTAAATGAACTCACAATGAGATCATGCATGACCTGTGATCAATTTCTTGATTCTGTTTTTTCTTTTGTGATCTTATTAGTTGGCTCAAAGCCTACATATTTTACTATCAATTCTATTATGGTTAAAAAATATTACAGTTTATTTAGAGCATTGCACTCAACTGGTTCCTATGGTGCTTGAACAGCAGTCACATGATCTTTCAAACAGTTGACCATGTGATTTGCTTATGAATAAAATCTTAATTATTGATTAAAGCAAAACTTTCACACCATTTGTATAAAGCTATCAAAGGATAAATAGTTTTGTGATTTTATTACGAAAACAAAGGCAAAGCATTGTCAAATTGTAAATTTATTAAAATACTTTGTTAAAATTTCATTGATATCATGTTAAAATTCATAGATAAAATTTATTTTAGCATGCTCATTTTAATGATATATATTTTTGGAAATAAAATCTATATTAAAATTGTTTCAAGAATTTTTTTCTTTGATAATTTGTATTCCAATCTTTTCATTATACATACTAGAATAACAACATCAAAATTTAAGTCAAATGAAATATAAAGACAAAAAAAATCTTGTAATAAATATTTCCATATTCTTTTTTAAAGTTAATGCATAATAATGTTCCAATATTAATACTTTAGATAATATGATTCATCCATCAGTGTTGTTTATTTAATATTTTTATGATGCTGTCTTTGTAACTTCTTCAGAAAATTTTCATTCAATTAATAGTTGTTAATACTAATATAAACAAAACAATATTAACACAATTCTTACACAACATAAATATAATATTTTATTATTTCAAACATCTAACTATCCAACAGTTTTTTTCAAAGCTCTAATATAAACAACATATATAATTATCCTATTATAACAAAGTTAAACTTACACAACAATTTGTTATACATATTAGAGACTAATAAACATCACATGAGCACCATTTTTTATGCTTGCTTATAACTGTTGTTAAAACAGGAAAAACTCACTATACGTATTGCTACACACAACAAGCTAGAGTAATCAATGAATACCAGAAGGCTTGTGCATAAAATTCCCATCTAGTGCCTACTCATCCAATATCCCCAGACTAGTTGCCGGCTTGTGGCCTTGGTCAGTGAGGAGCCTCAGATCATAGAGCACTGCACCTAAATATTAAGGTGTTTTCAATTTAAGACATAGTTTTGTAGTAAAGTGGAGATAAAAGGTGGCTGCTGGAGGGTTGCATTGGATCCTAAGATCTAGGTGCAGTGCTCTCAGATCCAAGGCTCCTCACTGATGAAGGCACAAGCCAGAAACTAGTCTGGGGATATTGGATGAATAGGCATTAGATGAGGATTTTATGCACAAGCCTTCTGACATCCATTGATTACTCTAGCTTGCTGGGTGTGGCAATATGTATAGTGAGTTTTGCCTGTTTTAATATTAGAAACTACAAGAAATTAATTTAAATAATTTAATTCAAATCTGATTTTTTAATATTAATTTTATATTATTATTGGCATTTGTAATTAATTTAATCATCATTATTTATTGTTATTTTCTCTCTCTCTCTTATTTATTTTAGTGTCTTCTTATACTAACTTAATTAAATTAGTGTAGGCCTAGTTGTAAATCGCTCATGCTACCTGTCATGCATGTTTGTATAATCACATTTTCTTTCTTTAATTATAATTACAAGAATTCTGACTCCAATTTTTTTTTTTAACTTTATTTTTTGTCTTACCACTGCATGTATTCATTTATGAATAGCATCTAATGATAATGGTAATTCATCTGCAGTGACCATAATGAAAAAAGAATGCATGATTTTATATTCACACATACAAAAAAGAACTAATATAAAAATAAAAACAAATAATTAAATGAAAATAATATTAATCAATAATTAAATATATACAAAACTGAACTATTAGAATAAAAGATTATAAAATAAATGAATAGTTTCTTGCATGTGGATTCATAAGAAGCTTAAAACCCAAAAGTGCCAGAGTGGAAGCATTGACCAATGAACTATGAACTCCAGAATCCACAACTCTTTCACTACATTAAATATGCCAGGATACTTAGCCATGAATATGGGACTATGAAATATCCTGAAAGCATGCTCAGCAGCAACATTTAATTTTAAATAGCTTCATTATCTATGCACAAAGCACACACACACATATATATTTATTTATTAATTATTTTCATACTAAATTGTTTTTTTTTTATTGTATGCATTTACAGTCATGCTCTGTACCAAAAAAACAAGTGAGACAATTAAAGAATGATACAAATAGTTTCGATGGTTAACCTGTGCTGTTGAGCACAGTGGCAAAGTGATAGATATAAGAGCTAAAAGTTTTTAGATGGAAGCTTGAATTTGCATTTCTGATGCTCACATGTCACATGACCTCCACAGAAACGAACCATTTGACTACAGTGTGGATGAAATATTATGATTTCTTGCCACTTCTGCAAGATTCTTAGATCACATTAAGTCTTTTACTTCAAGATTGTAATTTCTTAATATATATAAGCCTTAATTAAAGTTGCAGAATAAAAACAAAATCTCTGAAAATTGAACTTGATAATATTTATTTATTGATTATAATAATAATTGAATAAAAATTAAAATCTTTATTTGCTACATACTTCAATAATTTCTGATTTTGATTTTTTGATCTGAGCAAAGTCCAGAATATTCATTTCTTTAGAAATGTAATATTATAATGCAATAAAGAAATACATATTTAATGTAGCCCAGCTATGATAAAATTTCTTTTCTACAATTGAAATAGCTAGATAATAGAGTAACTACAAACAAACAATAACACTTGATCATTGTTGTGGAGTAGTTTTCTATTATTTTACATCCTATTGTTACTTCAGAAAGTTAATGAGCTTTTTGTATCATTAGTGTGCATATTATTTTATGCACTTGTATATAAGTATAGTAAATCATGTATTCAGAATCAATAGTTAAGTGATAACTCTCTCACAAACTATGAGAGTTGCACCATATTCTCACCTTTTTAATATAAATTTATTCTGAAAATAACTTTAAATTTTTACAAGTCAAGTGTGGTTAGCCGAGAGGTCATCACAATGGCCTTGCAAGCAATTAGTTGGTTGCAGACGGTTGTGGGTTCATGTTCGACCAATGCTATGACTTACAAAACAAACAAAAAAAACTTTACATTTTTATTTGGAATGTGTAGATATCCATTATAATGACTACAGCTTCACTATTAAAAAAAGAAAAACTGCACTTTTGAAAATTCTTTCAAAATTCCTTCTTTCAAAATTTCTGATTCCACTCTAGTTTTGAGGATGGCAAGCTAATGTACTAATAAGTATATCATACTAATTATTTATAGATAAAAGATTAAAAAACCTTCAAATATCCCACTACATAAACATTTTCAAAAGCCATTCATAGAGAAATAGTGAAAGAGAAGGCATTGTCTACTAAATATCTAGTTGAGAATAGCTACCTTTACTGACCAATATTGGATTCATGAAAGAATGTTTATAAACCTGATTAGAAGCTGAATTTTTTTCCAGCTCAAATTCGAATCCAGGTCATAGACATGCAGACTAATGTATTGCAATTATACTACAAAACCCTTAATGATAATTATATACATTGTAAATAATAGAGAAATATTACTCATAAGAAAGAGAAAGTATGCTTACCCGCACATATCAATTTGACAAATGTATTATATTTAATCAATTGCTTAGAAGATTAAGGGATGGACTATTCGACATATTGTTTTCATTTAGACTTTTCTCTCTATATATATATTTATCTTTAATTTCCTGAATTAAAAACTATTCTTTAATTTGAGTTTATCATTCTTACAACTGGGCTAAACTATTCTGAGCGGTAAAATGGTTTTAAATAGTAGTTGTTAATTATAAATGCATCTCAAATTTTGCTTCTTTTATGTGGTTAATTTTTTTTTATCATATAACAATTTTCACCCCCCTCTGACTTTATATAAATAATTGTAAATGCTTTTAATACAAAAATATAATTAATAAGAACGATTTTTAAATTCTTAATTTTTTTTAAAATCCATTATTTCCTGTTTTAATTTAAAAATAAATTTCATTTTTAAAATCTCTGAGAAAAAAAATTAATTTCTTTACACAATTTTTTCCAACTTATATTTTTTCTTTTCAAGAGAGGAGACCGCGAGTCTGACTTAGAATTGACAGTACATTTTTAAATTATAGCTTTTTTCTTTATATAAATAGTTAAAAAGTTACAAACATTTAATTTTAATGTATTATTTTATAAAAAAAAAATGAACGAAATTATAATATTTATTAAGTTAATTATTTGATTTTTATCTTAAAGGCATTACAAGAAAATGGAACTAGAATAAATAAAATTAATAATAGAATTAAAAAAAGAGTAATCTTCTACTTAAAAATGAAAACCCATATCAGTTTTCTTTTATTAATTTCATTTTAGATATTAAATTAAAAATATTCATTTATTAATTTAAAAAAATTTTTTTTATCAGAGTATGTATAGATTTTTTTTGCTTTTTTATCTTGAAAAATTTATTGGAAAATGAATAGAAAAAAAATAAAATAATATATATATATATTTAAATATTTATTACAAAAACAAGCTATATCTATATTTGTATACATAATAAATATGAAACGTTTATTTATTGTCTACCAAAAGCACACTTAGCTATATATAAAATTTAAAGCCATGTTATTTAATTATTAAAATTGTTGATGCAAAAAATTACGATTTTTCAAATTAAATAACAACGATCACTTTGTAGTATATTTTTTTAAATGAAAATATAGCTTACATTTGTATTTTTATATTGGACTATTTCCATTATCTAATATGAATATTGAATGCTTGAGAAAAATTTAACTTTATTTAAATATTCCAAATACATTCAACTGTTAGTTAAGTTTAGTATATGCACGTTTAGAGAGATATTATTCTCCTCTCTTCTTCAGGTGTTGCTGGTCTGACCAGTGACAGTATTAGCATGAGATTTGAAACTGGATCCTTAGATTATTGATTATTGAATTTTAAGTTAATGCTCTAACCAACTGACCCATCCTGCTAAAGGCAACAGTTAATAGAAATCTCATATACTTATCTATGAGGTTCCTCCTGATTTCTCCACTTTTTTCTAAGAGCAAAGTTGGCAAGTGATTTCCATACTTTATGTATATTCATACTAGGTTGGCTTATGGGATTTTTTGCCATTGTCATGTGTGAACAGCTTCTTTAAATTTTCTTCTTTGCACCTTTTTTCTCTATTCAATATTTTTGTGTTTTTCTAATTGAACATATGTTCATTGGCACATACATGGTCTGCTATCTTAGGCACATCTATTTTTTCTCTTCTAATCATCAGTTTGAGTTCTTGCAAGTGCTTTTTAATGGGACAACTGGTCTCACCAATATATGTTCTTCCACCTTTACATGGTATTTTATAGATGCAATTTTTTCTTTTTAGCATTTCAAGTTTAGGCTTTGTAGATGTTAGAATTCCTCATAGTGTGGTATGGGTCTGGAAAGCAGTTCTGATGTTATACTGATTGCAGATTTTCCTTAATTTGTCTTTTGGAATGTATGGGTAGACTACAGTACCAATAATTGTTTTTTCTCTTGATGGTTCTTTTTGTTGTCTATTTAACACTTTCTTAGTAACAGCTGATGGATAAACATTTTTCATAAGGTTTTGATCTATATAGATCTTTTCTTTTCCAAATTGCTGGTTTCTGAACAAACTTTTTTTGCTTTGTTCCATAGTGGTAGTATAACTCCATGTTTTGTATTTCTGGTATGATTGGATGTATAGGCTAGGTATTTTCCTGTACGTGTAGGTTTTCGGTAAACTGTAGTTTTGATTTGCCATGAGGGAATCTTGTCACAAGAACATCTAAGAATGCCAAATTTTTGTTTGTGTTCTGATTCTTTTGTGAATTTAATTGAAGGAGATATGTTGTTGATGTGTTTTCAGAAAGTTTGTAGTAGTGCTTCACCATGTGCCCATATAACAAATGTATTCTCCACATAGTGAAGCCAAACTTTAGGTGGATATGGAGTAGTTTTTATGTCTAAGATTTCAAGTTCTTCCATGTAAATATTGCTAATCAGGGGAGACAATAGTGAGCCCATAGCTATTCCCTAATTTTATTGGAAGAATTCTGTGTTATATTGAAAGTAGATTGCTTTTTATGCAGAATGTTAATAGTTCCCATTATACTATCAATAGAAAGAACTGGTCTATTTTGAAAACTATTATTATTTAATCTTTTTCTTACAATAGACAATGCTTCTTCACATGGTACATTTGTGAATAAACTTTCCACATCAAAGCTTATCAGTAAGTCAGTTTTTTCAATTTTCATGTTCTTAATTAATTCTACAAAGTGTCTAGAATCCCTGACAAAGGACTGCATCTTGTATGCCAAAGGACAGAATTTTTGAGAAGAAATATTGCCAAACTTTGGCAAGGTGAATCTCTAGAACTAACAATAGGTCTCAATGAAACATGATCCTTAGAGATTTTAGGAAGACCATAAACATGAGAAATTATGTTTTATTTTTTTTCTGAATCAGTGAAGTATCTGCAATGCTTTCTGAGTAATGCTTATAATATTGTTTCCATACTCGGTATAAGATTTTTTGCCACTTTTTTATATTGGCTTGCTGTGAAGAATTCTTGTATTTGGTTGTCATAATCAGATGTATCCATTACAACTGTTGTATTGCCTTTGACAACAGGGAGAATAATTATAGATTTATCTACTTGTGAGATTTAATTGCTTTCCTCTCATCTTTAATAGTCACCCCATATATCATATTATAATGCTTGGCAAAAGTAGATCTTTGAAATGGATAAGTGGCCCAGATGGGATAATGGATATATGGGGTGACTGATAAAATGGCTTTCCAATGAATGGGGTTATGAAATTAGGAGAATGGCAGGTTGATAAGAAATTTTTTTTTATATAATTAAATGTCTTACAAATATTGCTATGAAGAATAAAGCACCATATAGGAGAGAAAATAGAAGTGATGATTGGAGGTTCAACAATAGGGCAGGTGACAGTTGGCATAGTATTTTGTGGGCTGGGGTGGTGAGCCTGGCACATTGTATAGAGAAAAGTAAAAAAAAAATAGGGTTATTATTTGACTTACAATGTTATAGAGAGTAAAGTAAAAATATTATTTCACTCAGAAATAAAAGCTTGTTTTCTTAAATATATAAAACATAAGAATAGAAGTAGAAATAAAAGAAAACTCATTCAGGGGAAGGAGAGGAAAATAAAATGGACAAGGACAGTGCAGATAAATCAGAAGAGAATGGTATAATGGATATTATCATGAGAAAGTTACAGGAGATGGAAGAAAGAATGAAATTAAGATTTGAGGAAATGAGGGAAAGACATGATATGTTGTTAGAAATGCAAAAAAAAGCATGAGGTGAGAATACTAGCAGCAGAAAATAAACTTTATGAACAGACAGGGTAAGATGAAGACAAAGGGGAAGAAAACCCAAACCGAAGAGTATTTAAAGGAAGAGCAAATGAAAGCCAAGATAGAGAATAAAGAGGAAGTAAGTGAAAAGGCCAAATGAAACAAAATAGTATAGTAGAAGATAAGGAGGTTACAGTGAGATGCTCAATAGCACAGTTGCAGGTAAACCAATTTTTAAAGATTAAAGTATTTGCCAGGCAAATGGGAAAGACACCAATTGAACATTTAAAAAGCTTAGAAAGATATTTTAGCATCAACGTGATGGCTGAAGAAAGCAAATTGGCTACTGCCTGTAGCAACTTGGTAGAGAACATGCAATCATGGTGGGATTCACTGTTTCATCCACCCAAAGCTTATCAGGAGTATAGGGGGGCAGTAAGAGACACATTCTGATCTAAAGAAAGAAAAAGCGGTAAGATATCACATAATGGAAGAAAAATATAAGATGACTAGTCAAGAGAGTAATTCTCAGTTTTTCCATCATCAGGTAGCTAAGTTGTGCACATTTGATGCATATAACATGACTGAAAAGAACATTATTAGGGTAGTTAAGCATAATTTGCCAGTGAAAATTGAACAGATTCTTTTGGGAAATAGGAAGGCCTCCATTGAGGAAGTAGTCAAACTACTAAACACTATAGACATGAGCACACAGGACAATGATGAACCATTGGATAGAAAAAAAGTTGAAAACACCTTAACGATGAAGATGAGCAAAGAAGATAGACATCTGATATGGATCTGAAAGGGTTACCAAAGAGAAGATACTGAGACATCACCACATTGATATTATGGAAGAGAAGACCATCGTGAAACACCAAGGTCATATGGTGAACAGAGAAAAAGGTCACATCTCCTGTCACCAACATTAAGAGGTAGGAAGTAGCTAAAGTAGCAGATGTGAGTGTGTTTTTGTTGTGTTTGATGTCTTAGTCTGTTCAAGTATTTTGTTTTGTCACGGTTTTAAATTGATATTCAACACACATCTGTGACAGGTGGAAAGTAAACATAGATATATATAGAAGAGAGATTGCAGGAATTTTTATTATCATTATTTTAGCCTTCAAAATAAGTGTACCTCATTTTAAAGTTTTCTAACAGGGGTGTACTGTAACAATAGCCAGGTTCATCCCTGATACAAAGAAATTAAATAGCATCTACCAACTGCCTTTGATATGCGTAATTATTTAAATTGTCTTCAATATGTTTAAATATGATGTATGAGGAGTGAGGTATATATATGTAAGGGAGATAAATGTTGAAATCTTTTTTTTTTTTTGGAGAAAGTAAAAATGAAAGAAAAAATTAATTGAATTGGAATGACTGAGCAGGAGAGAACAGGAGACATTTTGAAAAAATTGATATTAATTTATATATTTATAAATTAATTTGGATGGCTATGCTTCCGTGGTTATAAAGGACATCAAAGTTTTTGAATTAACTGACTTACAGAAGAAATGTGTTTTGAATCAACTTATAAAATATTGACATTCATAATGTTGGGGTAACACCAGATATGTGAAGGGCCTTCACTATCTGCTACAAGTACGGAGCTGATTCTATCTACCACCTGCCAGCATGAGAAACCTAAGAACCACACTGAGATGCTATACTAAATACATAGAGTTAAAGAAAAAGGATCGAATCTTAATATGACAAACAAGTTCCCTTTGAAAGATTTACTAATTGACATTATTATTTCTGTTTCGCTTCCAGTTAATACTACAATGGACACTTATGCCAGACTTTGCCAATAGCAGATATCTCTTATAAAACCTCAATTTCTTATGGATTGTGAACTCAGAACTACCTAAACATATGTAAGTGAATGTATCATTATTAAAACCCTGGGGTCCACAAGGTAATATGTTTTCCTTTATATTAATATAGACTTAGAATTGCCTATTGTTACCCTCTGAATGATTATTTATGGTTAAATTAGTAATTTGAATTGTAGCATGTAACTATATATTTTTTATCCCCCTCAACATTTATGTGTTATTTAGTAAAAAAATTTTGTTGTTATTGCTTTGTTATATTTTGATATGAGAATTATATATATATTTTGTCTTATGAATAATATGTTTTAATGAATTAATAATAAAATTATATACTTACCTTATAAATAAAATTACCTATTGAATTATCGTTTATGTTTGCCTATTTCTTTCCCTGCCAAGATATATCACAAAACTAGTTAAATACGCCTGATATGAATATGCATGTATGTATTATATAGATTTTAAACTCAAACCTTAAATTTAAGAAATAAATTTGAGCAATTAATGAATGGAATAAAGGTTTAAAGATAGGGAATTCAGTACAGCTAATTGCAAATTATACACGAGCAGATTTAAAAGATTTAGAAAGAGGGAAAGAGAGCGTTCAAATACGCAATTTCTCCATATGCCTCCATTCATATGATAGGGTTTTCTTCTGTAAATCGAATATTACCATTACTATATGATATCATGTTTACTATCACTGTGTCCTTCACATTTAACATCTTTTCTATATTCATTACATACTTGTTTAAGACTATCTCTGATTCTTCTCTAGAGCTACACTCTATTGCCTCATCATCTAGTAATACTAATTCTCTCTCCCACTATATTCCTTCTTTTAATGTACTTCCAAATTTTTTTTTCCCATCTCTTCCACTTTTATTAATATTTTCCAGCAGTTTACTATTCAATTTCATTCTCTCTATATAATTATCTATTTTAGCCAACTTCTTTTTTCTAAGTACTTTTCTCATTTAGTATTAACATCCTTTTCACTTTCTTTGTTCTTAATAGCACCCTTATATTCTCTGCCTGCTTTTTCCCTCTCTTTTACACTTTTACTAACTCTCACTTTCCTATTACTTTTATTCTTCTCAGTATTCTCACCTAAAACCCTACTTGCCACTTTTTCTACTTCACCACACCAGTCCTTATACTCATCCCCAACCAACTCTTCCAACTTATTCTTATTATTCACTCTCCATCCACATCTTTCACTATCCTTTCCACTTTTATTACTATTTTTCATCATATTATTAACCATTTCTATTATAAAGAAGTTATGATCACTATTACATACTCTCTCTTCATTATCAAACACCTTAATTTTCTGTACTTTATTCATTCCATATTTCTCTACTAATACATAATCTATTGTGCAGAATATATTATTTTTAGACCATGTGTATTGTCCCTCATAAACATTCGATAAATTCCCAATGATTAAATTTACTCTCTGATAAAACTTCTTCAAAAGCTGACCATTCTTATTATTTACATCATCAATTTCTTCATTATGCCTATTTATATTCCCTATAACCATTATTCTCTTCCCTTTTTCTTTGAAACTCTGTATATCCTTAACTAAGCATTCATATATGCTACTATTCCACTCCATTATAATTTGACTATCACCAGTGGCCAAATACACTATAGCCACCATCCATTCTTGTCTTCATAACTTTATCTCGAACAACAAATGTTGTAGACATTTAACAGTATTTAAATATTTTTTTGACATAACTCCTATACCACCATCCCTTTTTTCTTTTTCTTTTCTATTTATATCCTTCCATACAAAGTCTTCCAGAATAGGCTCTTTTTCTTGTCTTAGATGTGTTTCTACTACTACTAATACCTCAAGCTCCTCGTTTTTAATTGCTTTGTTTAATTCCAGCCAGTTTTCTGGTTTCCTACCACCTTAAATATTCAAATACCCAATTTTAATAAATTTCTTCTTTTTTAACTACACTTTTATAAATTTATTTTGACTCTTTCTTCTCCATTACATTTATAAATAACTTGCTTTCTATTAATTTTATAGATGCATTTCCTCTCCACATTTACTTTTATATCTAAATCAGCTACCCTTTGATTATTGCTTACATTCTGTTCATTCTTCTTCTTTCTGATAACACTGCCACTTAAAAAATCCACCCCCTTCATAAGTTTTCTGAACTATATTATTTATAAATCAAACTTCCTAAAACTTCACTTTCTTGCTTTCCTAAATGCAATCCATTTTTACTATATAACTCCCTCTTTCCAATAAAAAAATCCCACACATCCACAAACATGACATAATTTCTCTCACACAAATATTTCAAACTCTCATTTATAGAACATGCCCTATCTAACATATACATCTTATCAAATCTTGGTAATAATTCAACTATTCCTACTCCTCTTTTACTCTTACTCAAATTCCTAATCAATTCTATGTACTCATTCATTACTCTCTCTGATGGTTCTGACAAATTATTAGTCTCTAACATAACATACACATTTCTATTCCCTTGCTTCTTTACTTTATCTGCTACATTCCTAATTATAGCTACAGGCAAACATACTCTTGCATAACTATTTCTATTTTCCCTTGCAAGTATATCTCCACATTAATTAATGAATCTCCTATCGATACTCCTTTACTCTTACTCAAATTCCTAATCAATTCTATGTACTCATTCATTACTCTCTCTGATGGTTCTGACAAATTATTAGTCTCTACCATAACACACACATTTCTATTCCCTTGCTTCTTTACTTTATCTGCTACATTCCTAATGCTAGCTACAGGAAAACATACTCTTGCATACCTATTTCTATTTTCCCTTGCAATTATATCTCCACATTAATTAATGAATCTCCTATCGATACTGTCTCATAGTCTACTTTCTCTGCCTAATCCATAACATTCTCCACCACATTTTCTGGACTTTTTTATCTACTTCTTCCTTATCATTACTACTCAATAATTCCTTCATCTGCTCACACTTCATCTCTAACAATTTTAATTTTGCTTCTACATCCTTTACCTCATTCTCTTACTTATTTTTTGGCTAACCATCTCCATTTCACTACTAATTTACCACCCATATCACTTGTCACTCCACAGCAACCATACTCTATCCTATCTTCCTCAATTACATTTTGCTCCATTTCTCCTGACTTTCTCCTTAAACCATCTATATTTATAAACCACTTTTTCCACCTCTTTTATCACATTCACATACTTTTTCCACCTCTTTTATCACATTCACACACTGTCTGCATAACCATAAACCTGTTACATCCTTTCTAGTCTTATTTAAGCATTTCCAAGTGGAAAAACTCATCACATACTGTACACTCTACCACAGCACACCTAATTTCTTTCTGACCATTATATACGCATTATGGAATACAAATGCAATCCATATTCTTTATTTCCCAATTCACCTACTTTATATTCAACTTTATGCTTCCTATACTTCTCTTCAAACCCCTTTTCATGGAAGAATAAAAATTTTTACTTTCTTTTAATAACAATCGATCAATAACCACAAGGTTTCCAATCATAAGCCTCCAAAATGTTATCTTTTTCCTCAAATAAATCACTCTCTTTCTTAAATTTATATAAAAAAAAATTTTAGTAGCAAATTTATTAAAAAAATCAACTAATCTTACATACAACTTAGTTATAAAATATCCTTACATTAACACACATTCAACAAAATACGTTTTTTTTTAACTTCTATATTTAAAATGGCAAACAAATACTTTTTAAACGCTAACAATTTTTCCAAATTCAATTATATCTATTTCTCATAATCACAATTTTATCTCACTTTTATACAACAAATAAACAATCTTTGTATCAATGATCTCTTATTATTAATCGCATAGAAAAATAATAATTTTAACTTATCTTTAAGCGCAGAGTAATGCTGTTTTGCAGATGGCAGTGCCACCTGTATTATTATTATTATTCAGAATATCTATGGGCATGGCTGATGATGAAGTTCAGACCACATTATAGAAGCACTGTAGGTGAGATGACCCCCTCTGGCTACAGTAATAGCACTGGGGGTTTAGTCCATGGATATATGGGCTCAATGTTTCTTCCTAGATGAGTATTAGTGTAGAGATTATATTTGGATCAATATCTGGGTGCAATTGAATTTTGAATTCATATCCTTTACTGTATGTGTATTTTTGAGAATAATTGACTGGAAGGAGATGACTTTTCCAAAAGGCTTCATCATTTCTGGAAATCTTGTGGAGAATATCTGAAAAAGGTGTTTTTAGCACTCCAGTGATGCAGTATTAGCAATTTGGAACAACAGATTTTAATGCTTAATTGTTATGTATTTTAATCTTGTTTTGAAAGTGTTCCTTTTGACTAACTTGATAAAATTTAATTGCAATGTACCTTGGATTTGGATGGTCAGCAATGTAACTGATTGTATCCCACAGTTTGTGCATTGCGATATTGTCATAGAAAAGTTGCTGGGGAAATCAATGGTTGCTAACATTGTTATTATTAATATTATCATCAACATTATTATTATGTTTCAAAAGAGAACTTTATTTAGTCTAAAAAAGTTACAATGAGTTATTTTTGCAAACATGTGTTTACATTTGTGATCACATAGATGTTTGTATATGTTTGAGTATATATGCTACATAGATCAATAGAGTTTTACACATATACATGTGGCAAGGGATTAAATTGTTTGGTTAGATATATTCACATGTTCATTTATTACTTATCATGGCATAAGTTCAATTTCAGTTTTATTACAAAGTTATATTGGTTTTATATTTAAGATTTAAAGATTACATATTTATACATTACAATATTTATTAATTATACATATGCGATTTTTTCGCATACGTTAGTGAAGCTGTAATTATTCTATAATGTTTAATATGTTTAATTCCAAGAATAAAATAGAAAAAGATAAAGTCCCTCATGTGGTCTATAAAATAGCATGCCCTCAATTAGACTTCTAGGCATCATTACAGTGAGACTCGGGCTAACATCAACACGAGAATTTACCAACACAGGTATGCATACAATAGGGTTAAAAATTAAAATGAAGGAACATCAAACTTTTGGGACCATCAAGCAGCTATAGGCCATGTATTCGAACCCAGTTCTGCCCAAATAATTTGCACAGAAAAGAGTGATGCCAAAAGAAAGGTCAAAGAAGCTTTTAACATAGCAAATGATCTCAGTGCCATTAATAGGAGAGGCATGCTTTGCTCTCTCCAAACAATGGACTAACTAATTAAAAATTCAAGCTTATTTGCATAACAATAAATTACAAGTCTTCAATCAGTAAAGCTATGAGTATGAGATTAGAAGACTAAATCTTGAAAGCACTAAGCAGGCATACTAAACATTATAGTATAATTACAGCTTCACTAACGCATGCGAAAAAATCGCATATGTATAATTACAATTTTTAATGGTGAAGAGAACAACAATTTATTACAATATTTACTACAAATGTGTATTGATAAAGTTCATTATTATCTTGGTACTGTTTTCATGACTGCTGGTAAATGTCTCTGTTGGCAAAGTTGTGTGAGTCCATTCCATGTTTTAGTGTGTCACAATTGATGCCTGGGTGATGGGCATTGTCTTGAAGTTTTTTGGGTTTCTATTGCTGTTTGTTTTTAGAGATTACATGTGTGCTTGCTTAATTAACTGCCTTAAAACTATATCTGAGTGTGTTTCCTCTGGATACACCCTTTTGCATGATTGGGTGGATTAATGGGCTTAGTTTGTAGTGGCATTGAATTGATTGGTTTTTGAAGAGTGATCCAATAAGTTTTACCTAGAGAGATATCTATGACTGGATGTTTGTTGCACTGTATGCAGGTTATGTAGGGCAGTTGGACTCTGGAAGTTATGAAAATTGATAGCTTCAGTGTGCTCTGTGGTGTCTGAGGTTGATGTGTGGGATGTGGAAATTAAAAGGAGTAAAACTCAGTCCATGGGGTCAGATCAAGGTAAGCTGGGTGGTGGCTTGCTCCTTGAAGGTACATCTTTTGTTATTACTATTTAAAATTAAAAAACAACAACTTCTAAACATTTTGATATATCCATATAGCAACATAAATTTTAAAAAAATCTGTACAATCTTCATTTTTATTATTTTCATTAAAGAATGTAAGTTGATTCATATTTAACATTTTAATAATTTTATTTGCATCTAATCCAGTGTTTATATATACATTGAAAACAATATTGTATTATTCATTTCAGTATCAGCTATGTGGTTTTCCATATAGATGAGATAAATTAAAATTCTCTTGTCAAAAAATGTATTATAAATAACACACTTAGAAAAAAGATTTAAAAAAATCAGATTGTTAAAGTATTATGCAAATTAATCAATAAAAAACAAACAAACTGGAACCATTAAGCATCACATGATCACATTTCCTATACTAGCACATTAATTGTTGATAAACAGAGCAAAACTCTCCATACAGTATTGCCACCTGTGCTAAACAGAGTAATCAATGGATGCCAGAAGGCTTGTGCATAAAATCCCTATCTAATGCCTACTCATCCAATATCCCCAGACTAGTTTCTGGCTTGTGGCCTTTGTCAGTGAGGACCTTTGGATCTGAGAGCACTGCATCTAGATCTTAGGATCTAATGCAACCCACTAGCAACCACCTTTTATCTCTACTTAACTACAAAACTATGAGAATGAAATTGAAAACACAAAAAATATTTTCAATCTAAGCTCAATAGCTTATATAGTCATATGGGTCTGAACTCAGTTCAGCATCCATACATTTTGGTGTCTTTGGCTCTTTTACAACTATAGCCACCACTATCCTATTAGGCAGGATTGGTGTTAAACCATTAAGCATCACATGATCACATTTCTTAGATTGAAAATATTTTTTGTGTTTTCCAATTTCATTCTCATAGTTTTGTAGTTAAGTAGAGATAAAAGGTGGTTGCTAGTGGGTTGCATTAGATCTTAAGATCTAGATGCAGTGCTCTCAGATCCAAAGCTCCTCACTGATGAAGGCCACAAGCCAGAAACTAGTCTGGGGATATTGGATGAGTAGGCATTAGATAGGGATTTTATGCACAAGCCTTCTGGCATCCATTGATTACTCTGTTTAGCACAGGTGGCAATACTGTATGGAGAGTTTTGCTCTGTTTATAAACAAACTGGAACTGGCTGTTTGACACAAAAAGAAGTAAAAAGTATATAAAATCAATTTTTTAATTGCATTTATTCTTGTTTCTCACTCTATTAGAATAGTAATGAATCTTCGGTATGCTTAGTGAATAAAAGAAGGAAAAATTATTAACTGTTAATCTAACCTGGCCATAAAAACTTGATGCTACTTAAAATAAATCTGGATAAAATGAAGATATAATACTTACTTCAAACTGCAAAGCTGAAAATTGATAAAGTATATTATGGACACATAGGAACCATTTAATATTTGCCATCAGAAAAAATATATTACAGTTATCTTGCTTTGTAAATCTTATGTTTAAAAAGAACTATTTAGACTTTATCTTAACTGTTTTAAGTTTAAACTTCATACTGATATGCTACATTTTATGAATTATTTAAACTAGGAAGCACAAGTTTTTTAAAAAAAGGTTCAATTAAAGTTAGTTACATTTTAATGCAGCTGAAATAGAAAAAAAAAGATTTGCTCCATATTATATATATGTTATGTTAACATTTTATAAATAACTTTTTAATGCATGTTAATTAAATATTATTTTGTAGAAATAGTCAATTAAAAAAATAATGATAATTATAAAAGATGTAATATTCCTTTTAAATGTAATATATCTGCACATAAATTGTCCAAGTGTTAAATACTTAGACTAAATAAATATTAATAGTTTTAAATTAATAATTTAAGTGCATCTATAGGGTTCATTTGTCCATAGTCAATCCTGTGTTTGATTATTGAGAGTTAGATTTTGTATAGATAAGCTTAAAGTATAAATGTGCAATTTTTCACTGTCAAATAGTTTAAATATATCTGAATCCATATGAGAGGATTCATTCCTATTTCGTTTTTATAAATTAGAGATCGGACTCAAAATGAGCCATCCATGTATAAATCAGTTTCATTAAATAGATATTCAGACGTAAAATTGGCCATTCTTTATTGTTACTATTGTAGAAAGGTGTAGTGGTTATGTATCCCATATTGAGTATATTTATATTTCTATATTAGGAAACTTGTAAGTCAAATTAATTTATTATATTTATAGGTTTATTCATATGTAGAGTTATATTTTAAGTTTATTAAAGTCCAGAGTTCATTGTATCACAAATGTACTCAATTCTCTATAACTGTATTAATATTATAATGTAATTAAAGATTACAATTAAATTTAGCAAAGAAACCTTAAACATTTTATAAGTAATTATTGTTTTCATACATGTATGTGAAATAAGGCAATAATATATAAGCAATTAGAGAAAAGACTTTCTAAAAGAAAAGTAATTCATATATCAACTGACAATTATACTTTGTAATTAAACAATTGGTATTAGCCTCTTTAAATGTAATATTGTACTGCCTACATTTATTCATTGGTAGTAATTTATTTTTCTCATGATCTAACTAGGTATTAAAAACAGGTCTGTGTAGTGGTTATCATTATCTTATTAAATAAAAGTTTGTTAAAAATATATCTGTTGGTCTATTTCCTGATATTTAAAGCTAAGTGGCGCCTGTATAAATTTTATAAATTAAGAAAAAATTCTTTGACTGCTTTGCTGTGCTGTGTGATTCAAGCTAAGTTAAAGTTTTTTTGTCTTTTTATGCAATTAATCATCTGAGTTCATCGATATAAAGACTGTTTGCTTGTGTGAAAGTGAAGAGTAAATTGTGATCAAGATAGATAGATTTAATTGGTGTTGGAAAGATAGGGAATTGTTAACATTTAGTGTTTTATTTCACCGATTTTAAATATAGAATAAAAAAATTACTTTGTTGAAAAAGATAATGTTTTGGAGGCCTAAGGTCAGAAAACACGTGTTTATCGATTGATCGTCATTGAAAGAAAGAAAAGTTTTTCTTCTTCCATGCAAAGGATTTTGAAGATAGGAGAGGGAAGTATAAAGTCAAATATAGAGTAGGTGACTGGGAAAATAAGGAATATGGGTTGCACTTGTATCTCACAGAGCATATATAATGGTCAGAAAAAAATTAGGCAAGCTGTAGTAGAGTGTACCATATGTGATGAGGCTTATCACTTAAATGTTTAAATAAAACTAGGAAGGATGTAACAAGTTTATGATTATGTAGACAATGTGGAAATGTGATAAAAGAGGTGAAAAAGTGGCTTCTAAATGTAGATAGTTTAAAGAGAGAAAAGAAATAGAGCAAAATGTAATTCAATAAGATTGGATAGAGTATGGTTTTAGTGGAGTGACAGGAGATATGGGGGGATTAGTAGTGCAATGGTGATGGTTAGCCAAAAAACAAGTAAGATAGAGGAAGAGGTAAAGGATGTAGAAGAAAAATTAAAATCATTAGAGACAAAGTGTGAGCAAGTAAAGGAATTATAGAATAGAAACGATAAGGAAGACACAGATAAGAAAGTCCAGAAGATGGTAGAGAATGTTACTGATGAAGCAGAAAAAGTAGACTATAAGACAGTATTGATAGGAGATTCACTAATTAGAGAATGTGGAAATATAATTGCAAGGGAAAATAGAAACAGGTAAGTAAGAGAATGTTTGCCTGGAGCTAGAATTAGGGATGTTACAGATAAATTAAAAAAAGCAAAGGAGTAGAGATGTGTATGTGGACCCATCAGAAAGAGTAATGGATGAGTACATAGAATTGATTAGGAATTTGAGTAAGATTAAAGGAGGAGTAGGAATAGTTGGATTATTACCAAGATTTGCTAAGAGGTATATGTTAGATAGGGTATGTTTTATAAATGAGAGACTGAAAAAATTGTGTGAGAGAAATGTTATGTTTGTGGATGTGTGGGATTTTATTTTATTGGAAAGAGGGAGTTATATAGTAAAGATGGATTGCACTTAGCAAAACAAGGAAGTGAAGTTTTAGGGAGTTTGATTCATAGAGAATATAGTTTGGGAAACTTATAAAGGGGGGGGGCAGAGTTTTAAGTGGCAGTGTTATCAGAAAGAAAAATAATGAACAGGATGTAAAAAATAATCAAAGTGTAGCTGATTTAGATATAAACATAGATGTGGAGTGGGAATGGAACTGTAAAATTAATGGTAAAAAAATTATTTATAAATGTAATGGAGAAGAAAGAGTCAAAAGAATTTTAAAAAGAGTAGTTAGAAAAGAAGAAATTGTTAAAATTGGGGATTTGAATATGCAAGGTGGTAGGAGACTAAAAAAATGGCTGGAACTAAACAAAGCAATTTAAAATGAAGAGCTTGAGGTATTAGCAATAGTATAAATACATCTAAAAGAAGAAAAAGAATCTATTCTGTAAGACTTGGTATGGCAGGGTATAAATAGAAAACCAAAAAAATGAGTGGTAGTATAGGAGTTATGCCAAAAGTATTTAAATACTGTTGAATGTCAAGAACATTTGTGGTTTGAGATAAGGCTAAGAAGACAAGAAAGGTTGGTGGCTATAGTGTATATAGTCATTGGAGATAGTCAAACTATAATGGAGTGGAGCAGTAGCATATATGAATGCCTAGTTAATGATATATAGAGTTTTAAAGAAAAGGGGAAGAGAATAATGGTTATACTGGATATGAAATGGAATATTGAATAAATTAATAATATAGGTAATAATAATAGACAGCTTTTGAAGAATTTTTGTCAGAGAGTGTATTTGAGAATTGGAAATCTATCAAATATTTATAAGGGACAATACACATGATCTAGAAATAATATATTTCACCCAATAAATTATGTATTATTAGAGAAAAAGGGAATGAATAAAGTATGGAAAATTAAGGTGTTTGATAATGAAGAGAGAGTATGTAATAATGATCATAACTTCTTTATAATAGAAATGGTTATTAATGTGATAGAAAATAGTAGTAAAAGTAGAAAGGATAGTAAAAGAGGTGGATGGAGAGTGAATGATAAGAATGTTAGAAGAGTATAAAATAAAAGTTGAAGAAATCATGTAAGAATTGCTTGGGAATGAGTAAAAGGACTGATGTGGTGAAGTAGAAAAAATGGCAAATATGGTTTTAGATGAGAATATTCAGAAGAATAAAAGTAATAGAAAAGTGAGAGTTAGTAAAAGTGTAAAAGAGAAGAAAAAACATGCAGAGAATATAATGGTGCAATTAAGAACAAAGAAAGTGAAAAAGATGTTAAATGTTAAATGGGAAAAGTACTTAGAAAAAAAAAAGTTGGCTAAAATAGAAAATTATATAGAGAGAATGAAATTGAATGGTAAATTGTTGGAGGATATTAATAAAAGTGATGCCAGTAAAAAATTTTGGAAATACATTAAAAGAAGGAATGTAGGGGAGAGAGAAATAGTATTACTAGATGATGAAGAAATAGAGTGTAGTTCTAGAAAATAATTAAAGATAATCCTAAATAAGTATGTAATGCATATAGAAAATATGTTAGATGGGAAGGACAGAGTGATAGCAAACATGAAAGCATATAGCAATGGGAATATTACATTTACAGACAATGAACTGAATGAAGCAGGGAATAAATAGAAAAGTGGAAAGGCAAGAGGTCTGGATGGATGGGCAGCAGAGTTGATCATATGGCAAAATTAAAACTATTATCATGTTTTAATAAAGTGGCACAGAAAGAAGATTTTCTGGGTAGTTGGAGTAATACAAGAGTAAGGCTACTATTTAAAGGAAAGGGTAAGTTTCATAGAAAGTTAAACAATTATAGATAAATAGCAATAACATCAGTGTTACATAAAGTTTTCCTATATATGGTGGCTGGAAAGGTCGCAAAATGGATGGAATAATATAGTAGGAGAAATGCAAGAAGATTTTTGATTGGAAAGATATGTAGGAGATAGTTTATTTGTAGTTACACAACCTATGGATATGAGTAGAAATTCAGGTAGATAGTTATATATGGTTTTTATAGATATAGAGAAAACATATGATGGAGTAAATAGAAATAGATTATGGATATGTTTAGTAAATTTGGGAATGGATGTAGCTTTTGTGGATATTATTAGGAAATTATATGAAGATAAATTACTATACATATCAATTAGGGAATATAGAATAAGTTAAAGTTAAAAATGGGATGAGACTAAGGTAAGGATGCCCTATGTCACCTATTTTGTTGTATTTGAGAGAAATGGAGAGAGAGCAATAGAAAGAGTAGGAAGAGGTATAGAGATACCATTAATAGATGGCAAGGGAGTATATATATTGTGAGATCTTTTATTTGCAGATGATGTCTTTTTGTGCACAGAAAAAATGGAAGATATGGAAGTTATGCTGAGGACATGCACAAGGGTGAATAAAGAGATGGGGGTTAAATTTAGTGAAGAAAAATCAAAAGTAATAATGATTAGTCTTGGGAAAGAGAAGACAAAGAATTTTTATTGGGGGATATGAAATTAAGTGTGGTGAATAGGTATAACTATTTGAGAATCACCTTAAGTAATCAGAGAAATTTCTTGGATGAATGGGAGAAAATATAGATAAATGAAGCAAAGAAAAGAAAGGGATTGATAAAGAAATTAACAGTGTTTTCATATAATAAATATGATGTAGCTAGAATTGTATGGAAGGGAGTGAGCAATAGCAGGGTTAACATATGGTAACAATGTGTTATGTGTTAGTAAAGGGCTATTAGATTACTTAGAAAAAGTACAAAGAAAATTAGGAAGATATGCATTAGATACAGATATGTGGATGCAAAGGAGGCAATTCAAGGAGAAATGGGATAGTTAAGTTTTTATATGAGAAATACAAGCAAAATGAAAATGTTCAGTAGATTTCAGTTTATGAATAATAAAAGAATATCCAAAATAGTATTTAATTGGGTTATGAATAAAGGGAAGGAAACACAATGGGTGAGAAAGGTAATGTGGTATGCAGAAGATTTGGATAAAGAATTTATGTCAGTATACTTATACAAAAGTTGGGATGATTATGTTGGGAGAATTGTTGAGTGTTGTAGTGGTAAGGAATGGGATAGAAAAATATATGCATTAATAAATAATAAAAAGTTGGAGAGATGAAGAGTTAGTATGGAGAGTTAAAAGGGTTTAAATATATATAGAAGTAAACAGAGTATTGGGTGCAAGTTAATTTATAGTAGCAAAGAAAGTAGTTTACTGTTTAAGGTCTCGAATGGGTTCTTTAGCACAAGGGAATATACCCATAAATGGAAAATGTGGATAATTTAGTCTGCAAGTTGTTTAAGAAAGGCATAGAAAATATTATGCTTCTGTTAATTGAATGGAAATGCCTAAAATCAGAAAAGGTACAAATAATGAAATTGTGGAAGAATAAATATAAACAAAGTGATTATACAGAAAGTGGGTTATTGGTTTTTATGCTAGATTTGAGAAAATATAAGGGGGATTTAGATATAGCCATGGAGTTGACAATGATTATGTTGTGGAAATGGGATAGAGCAGAATAGAAAAGAATATGGGAAAACAGGGTAGGGAATGGAAATGGAAGGTAAAGTGGCTAACAGGTTTTTCTGGGCAAATTGCTGAGAGATTCCTGACTCTGTATAAGGAGAAGTCACAGTACATCACATCACATAACATAAAAAATAGTAAATCATTGAAACATGCTTAGTCTGACCATTAAAATATTGAAAAGGATTTATGCTTTAATTCCCTTTAAGATTGATACAGTTTTATATAAAAATGTATAAAGGTTAAAACTCTGGGGTTAATGGATGTTAGGAAGAACCATATTGACTGTCTTTGGACTGAATATTCTAATGATCATTTTTCAGTCATAGCTTCTTGAGTATCATTTCCATAAAACGAGTCTAAATACTGCCACTATAGATAATATTTATTTATTTAAAACATGCATCCTATACTGCTGATTAGGGTGTCATCTCTAAAACAAGAAACATCTATAAATGGTTTTAAATCCTTCCCTAGTTTCTTAGATATTACCCTCTAATACTACTTAGATATTATCCTCTACTATTAACTAAAAAAAAAATATGGCAATGCATCACATGGTTTGTGTAATAGCAATATTTAACTAGGTTCAGAATGGGAAAGAAAAATGGGAAAATTGACATAAAATAATGTGAATATAATTAAACAAAAATTTATTTACAGTAATTACACTTCTTTTATAATTGATACTTAAAGATGAATCCAATGCATAAGATATATTATACACATATATTTATTTAGATGGGTATGGATTCAACTCTAACTTTAATAATACAAATAAAGATTGGCAAAATATAAATCAATTAATAAACAAATATATACAAGTTATAATAAATATTAAATATCAATAATTGAATAAAAATTAATTATATATATATTGTACATATTTTTCATGTGTCATAGCATCGGATGGGAAGCGAACCCGCTAATCTGAGACAACTGCTTGTAAGGCATCGTTCTGACTACTCGACCATCAACGCTTGATTGTTATAAATATATTAGTATTTGGAAAAAAAATTACATTAAGAAGAAAAAAGTAATATATATTTGAGGGAAAAACAAAATGTTATTTCTATTAATTTTAATATTTGAAAAAATATTTTTTTTCTTTTATAAAGGCTTTTTCTTTTAAATAAAATTTTATCTCACCATAGCATCGGAATTCTGATTTTACTTTTTAATGTACTAAAAAGAAGTTCAAACTCTTTTTAAAAATTAATCAGAAAAATAATTTTTATTGGGAAGGTTTAAAGCTTCATTTGATGGGTTTTTTTGTTTATTCTCTAGATAGAATGATCATACAATTGGATTATACATTCATCATGAATAGTCTGACAAATTCATGTGAAAAATGACAGGTATTGCTTGTTCTAGATCCTCCATGGTTAGTGCTTGTAAGAATAACATACTTTTAAAATTAGCATCTGCGGGAGTGAGATTTTTAGCTATTGTACCATTTTCCATATTGGCTTTGGTTAAATAGTTTGCAAGTAAACTGCTTTTTAATTAACTGCAAATGCTTATTCTAATCATCTTAGCCTTTTGGAATGCTGTTAAACAATGTTTTTTTTTTTGGTTGAAGTAATCCAAAAGTTATTGACAAGTCAAGCGTTGTTAGCCAAGAGATCATCGCAGCTGCCTTGCAAGCAAGTAGTTGGGTGCAGACGGTTGTGGGTTCGCGTCCCGGCCGATGCTATGACATATGAAAACAGTTATTGACAACCATGACATTACAGCTTTCTTAAAACAAGAAACGTTTCTCTCTAAATATAAAAAAACTAAAAAAGCTGGCTTTACTCACAACTTTTGTTACATCAACATAAATGTTAACTATTGTTATAAATTAATTAAAAAATAGATATATTTAAAAAAGTCTCTTGCTGATATGAATAAGAATGTAAGAAAAAATGGCTGTATACTTTTTTTTTAAAAAATTCTGACCTAGATACCATTTCTCATAAATTGAGCTCTTAAAATGCTTTATTTCTTTTCTTTTTTTTTTTTTATCTTTTATATACAGTATATATATATTAATATGTAGGGGATACGTTTGTAAAGACAGAGTAGTAGTATTTTAAATGACATGGGGTTTAAACTGGTACACTATATACAATTACAAATATAATACAAAAGCTTTTCTCCTGTAAATTTGAATTTGAGATTTTCTGTTCATCTGATGTATAGATTACTATTTTTGATGATGATGATTATTATTATTTATGATAAAATTATTATAAAAGTACAACTAATAATTAAGAGATGACCTAAAAGCAAGCCAAGAATAGTCTGGAAGTTATAAAAAGGACTTGCATCATTTCCTATAAACTTAGAGTTGTTCAAACATTTAAAAAATGTTTTACTTATTTATACCTCTGATTTCTTTGAAATAACATTAAAGGAAAGCATATTTATTGGATATGACAGAAAGAAAGTTGACATTCAATTTAGTTAGAAATTTCAAAGTTTTAGAAGATCAACAAAAATTCAAGTTACACAAAAATTATTAATGTTATGTAATCAAAGTGTGAAAGATTAAGCATAATAAGTACAAAAATTCATTTAATAAGCCATATAATTGCTCTTTTGAACCACCAAATATCACATGATCACCATTTTTTATGCTTGCTCATAACTTATTGAAACAGGCAAAACTCTCCATACAGTATTGCAACTCAGTGCAAGCCAGAGTAATCAATGGATGCCAAAAGGGTTGTACATAAAGTTACTCATAAATCAAATTGTTACAGCAATAGAGAAAAATTCTCCACAATTATGATCACAGTATAAAAATTTTCTCTGTTTCAGATTATCACATAGTATTTTTTAAAATCAGTTTTAAATTTATATTTTATCTATGAAAGCATTTAAAAGTGGCTTAATACAGTACATCATATCCAATATTGAGAGAAGTTATAGTAAGAGCAATGAATATGAGTTGTCATTATGCTTTGGATTTGTAAATTATGAAAAGACATATGATTTTATAAAGCATATCTACAGTGATTAAAGCATTGCATTAACAAAATTTAGACCAAGGATATTTTTATATTCTAAAGAATATTTATAAAATGCAGCAGTAATGGTTAGATTACTTAGGATATTAATAATAATGTGAAAGGCTGAAACCTTTGACAGATGCACCTTTAAAATGCTTATATGACAGCCAATTAGATGTAATAATGACTGCACAGGGAACTCTCAATTCAAAACACAAGGCAAAGATTTTACAAGAAAAAGATGGTCCCACATTCTTCTCTACTTAAATTTATATATAAATAAGCTAGACTCAAGCATTTTGAACCAAGAGCATGAAGCTTTAAACATCTTCACATTTTAATCCACTAAATATTATATGTAAATAAACAATGTGAAATCTTTCAATTTACTATGAAGTAATTTTCACATCTAATGAAATAATAGTAACAAATGTAAATATATTAATTTATTAAGTGCAAGCAGATGATATAATAATAATTCTCTTGGTTCAAAATGTTTGAGTATGGCTTATTTATATATAAGTTTAAGTAGAGAAGAATATGGGACCATCTTTTTCTCGTAAAATCTCTGCATTGTGTTTTGATTTGATAATTCCCTATGCAGTCATTATTACATCTGATTGGCTGTCATATAAGCATTTTTAAGGCACATCTGTCAAAGATTTCAACCTTTCACATTATTATTATATCATCTGCTTGTGCTTAATAAATTAATATATTTACATTTGTTACTATCATTTCATTAGATTTGAAAATTACTTCATAGTAATTGAAAGATGTCACGTTGTTTATTTATATATAATATTTAGTGAATTAAATGTGAAGGTGTTTAAAGCTTTATGCTCTTAGTTCAAAATGCTTGAGTCTGCTTATTTATATATAAATTTAAGTAGAATAAGAAGGTGGGACCATCTTTTTCTTGTAAAATCTCTGCCTTGTGCTTTGAATTGAGAGTTCCCTGTGCAGTCATTATTACATCTGATTAGCTGTCATATAAGCATTTTTAAGGCACATCTGTCAAAGGTTTCAGTCTTTCAGCCTTTCATGTTATTATTATATCACCTGCTTATGCTTAATAAATTAATATATTTACATTAGTGATATTAAGAAAATTAACATTGTGAAAAATGTATGACAATGTGATTTCATATCTCCAAAACTTTACAGCAATTTTATAAAAGGTATTTTGTCAATTAAAATGAAAAGTTAAAGGAGTAAAAGTAAATGGAGATTATTTAAATCATCTGATGTTGTTTTTATAAGTAATGCTTTAATGCTTTGGGTAATTTTGCAAGAGTTATCAGCTAGAAGTAAAAAAATAGGATTAAAAATAAATGCTATAAAGTCTAAAATAACATTCAATGGATTTTATTAAATGAAGAAAATAAAGATTGATTGTAATAAATTAAAAGAAGTTAACAGCTACAAATATCTTGATTAGATTATTAATACAGAGAAAAACATGATGGATGAAATTGGATAGAGTGTTTTTAATAGAAATAACTTAATACTTAAAAAAAATATGCCTATGTGTTTGAAAAAGAGTTTTAATAAGTATGCTTAATCAGTTTTTGTTTACGGCTCTGAGACTTGGATATTTACCAGAAGAGCAATATAGAGAATTAGTTTGATATATATTTGGAGAAATAATAAGGAATTGAAGATAATACATGGATGAGGGAACAAAGAGATATTATTGACATCCTTGAAAGAGTTAAGATTTAAGTGGAGCTGAAATTGACATATTGCTAGAAGTTATGATAATAGATGGATTGTTAAAGTCATAAATAGAATTCCAAGTGATTGTAAAAGATCCAGAAGGAGACCACATGTGAGATGGCTGGATTAAATAAGGATGTTTGCTAATATGATGTGGGGATGAGAGGTTAGAGATCAGAGAAACTGAATTAAACTTGGCTACTCCTCATCTTGCATTAGATCAATCATTGTTGAAAATTATGACAATGATGATACACATGAGTATATTGATATCTTTTTAAAAAAAGTTTTCTTAAAATCAATAAAAACATAATTGAATGATTTATTGTTCAAGAGTTTATAAGGAACACTGGAAAGGAAGTGAGATCCATTTCTTTGACTTAAAGAATCTGCCATTCTATTCTACAATAAATCATACTAACCAGGAAGTTTTTAAAGAGAGATAAATAAAAAATCAGAATAGGAAATTATTTTGTAACCTATAGAATGATTTTAAAAAAAGATTCAAAATGTAGATTACAGTAAAGAGATTATTTATTAAAGAAATCAGAAAGTAGAAAGATGATGCATCAATACAATTCAAGATCATTATTCTAAAGAGTATTAATTATATTCAGGTCGATTGAGAAAGAAGGGGAAAGCAAAAAAGATTCACCAGACTCACAAACAATGAGAGTTTTGCAGTTTTTAAAGACCATGCTAAATATTAATGCATTAATATAATCATTTAATGTAGATATTTGTCATAGAAAACATTCAATTATCCTTAAACAATATCAATTTACTGAAAGAATTTAAAATAAATAGTTTTAGTGTAGTGAAGATTGCAATAAAAAGTATCTTTGATTAATTAGTAAATGTTTTATCTATTTTCCTCTGCATCATGAGTTCCTGGAGTTTGTTCATGATAAGAGTATATTTATTTATTTTGGGCATGACAAGTGCCTTTTCCCAGACCTAATATTAGTTCTCAATGCTTCAGAAGACATTCATTCAAGAAAGAAAAGCAAAATTTGCTAGGTGCCAATTCTTGCTTTAAAAAAAAATCAACAAACATTGTAATGAACTGTATCCAAAAAATTATCACAAAATTATTGCAGATATCAGTATATAATTTAATTTTTAAGAATTAGAACAATGTGTTATAAGCTTCATAAACAAAATATTAATAGCTGATATAACATTTCAGTGCAATTATTTTTGGATGGGAATGCTATGATGCAAAGGTAGGGATGTAATAATTATGGTCAATTTATTACTGACATCATATCAGCAAATTTAGACAAATCATCCTTTATATTTTTCTGAATCACTAGAAGGGTTTATGTTTAATGATTATTAAAAGAAACTTACCAACTAGAAGCTTATGTTCAATTATTGCTCTGTATAGACACATTATAATTGTAGATATTTAAACACATTGGATGATCAGTTACATTCCATGATGAAATATTATTTCCAGATATTACTATCATCTTTTAAAATGATGTTTTAATTTATAAATCCATTATGTGAATATAAATTTGAGTGACATAAGATTGATTTTACACACTTTCCATGATCTCCCAAATCATTTAATTTAAATATTAAGGAGTATCTAAAGGATATTCACCAACAATGACCAATAGATCAATATCTTTAATGTTGTTTAATGTTTTCTTAGTGACTATGATTCAATACAAAGATGTTGAAAGTATGCTTTACACAGTGAATTAAAAGTTTTCACTATTAAGCCTTTTTTACTTTGTGTCACCAATCTATTACTGGTTTATATTAAGTTAGACTTACATAGTTCTAAAGTATTCAATAAATTACTTCATAAATACATGTTATTCAAAAGCAGGGAAAGTAACTAGGCAATAGAGTACTATGAACAAGTGATCAACTTGAACACCATCACAATAGTTCTTCATTCTCATCTTCTTAATACAATTTCTTGTAACATCTTACATTTGAAGTTACATTATAAACGTTTTAGTGACTATGACATTATTAAGATGCAGATAATTTTAATAACTGTGAATATATTTGATTTACATTTTAAAAGGGTTAACAAATGCTGAATGGCAAGTAAACATCAATTTATGAAAATTTCAGTCTTTTGAAATTAAATTTACACTACATTTTTAGAATAATAATTCCATATTTTGTATATATTTAGCCAGTTTGAGTTATAAATGAAAGTGAAATTAAAAATTGACTAGTGCTTAATTTATATTTTAATTAACAAATTTAAAGTTGTCATAATTAGTTCAGTTTACAGATTTTCATTTGTTTTGTTACGCTTAAAAGACTTTCTTAAGAATATGTTTAACACACATAAATCAGTATTGGCGTGTGTAGAAAGAACAATTCAAAAGACATTGACCCGTAAAGCCGTAGACAGCAACAAAACGCGGCGAGTACAGACACCAAGACGTCGACTAGCTAAATATGCTATTTTTGATTAGGTTAGAATGGCTTTAATGATTAAGACAGCCCACAATTATTATGTAAGAAGAAAGAGACGGGGCATTCGATTTTTGGTATTATAATGTATAAAACATTTTGGTCTTGTACATATTTTAAATTTAAATTTCCTTCTTGTACTATATTTTTATAATTGAATTAAAAGATCATAAGTTCAAGTGAAAAAAAAAATACAATATATAAGTAGTCAAACAGCAATTCTATAACCTCATTAGCTACGGCTATTAATTTCAAAGTAAAACTTGTAATATATATAAATTCACACACATATAGTTTAAAACATATTTAAAGTGCAATTTTAAAAATGTATATATGCATTTTATTTTTTTTAGAAAAAGTTTATGTCTGATTAAAACTACTCTCCCTCTTTCTTGCCATCTTCTAGATCTAATTTTTGCTCTCAGTGGCACTGAAGACACAATTTCTTTTATCTTAATATCTTCTTCACTTTAAATTTTTGATTGATTTTATGTGTACACACATACAATCAATAGTTCCGTACTTCCACGCTCATTGTACATATTTTATTTGTTATTCATATTTCATTTAAGCAAATCAAACTTATGGAATAATATAGTGTGTATTAATCAGTTTGTTAACTTACATTGACTATAACCTAGGTTCAAACGTTTAACATAAACTCAGCTTTTTTAAAAGATTGTTGGGCCATAGCTGACTCGTTATTCTTAGTAGAAAAATAAAATGTCTTGGAGAACCAGTAGATTGAAAGGGTATCATGTACCTGCAGATGATAAAATGATAGTAATAATTATTTTGTTGCGATGTACTTTAATCAAACATTAGTTATTACAGAAAACATTATCTTCAACTATTTCTACCATATCTTAGAACTTTGATGTAAGTTTGAAATTTACATGATATTCATTTTTTTGTATATTCCTTAACAAGTTAATATTAAAGTAGTCAATCAATTATAGTTTCAACTAATTGTAATTAATTATTTGTTTTATAAACGTAATAAGTGCAGAATATTATTACCATGATCAATCAGATAATCATTATCTATTACAATGAATAACCTTGCAATCATTATTCTTAGCAATTAGGTAATTATTGCCTTCATAATGATATTACAAGTATAGGAAATCCTCATCAATATTACTGTAATAGATTATAGCACCATAATCAAAGCTAATTTAATATTGTACTTATTAAATAACAACACTGTTTAAAAATCACTGCTAAAATAATTACAAGCACGGGAACTTATTTGTGGGAAGCATTGTATAAATTAAACTAATATGGCTATAAACATAGTAGCTAATTCTACAACAAAACATGAAGACAACAATCCCATGAAACATTACAAATGATAATCTAACATTTCTGTTAAAACTGGTCAGTCATATTCATGGGGAATTTCATTTGCAGTTAGATTAATCTTTCAAAAAATATAAACATCAATTTACAAGTGAGATATATTTGATGTTTTTGGTAAATATCATTAATAAAAATAACTGCTTATGTACAATTTCCAGTTACAATAGAATTGGTGCAAATTTGCCAACAAAAACTGACAGTTATGATTAAGAAAATTTCCAATAAGAAATCAAAAGTAAAATTAGAGTAATAATTTTTGCAAGACTCACTATCCATAAAGAAACATTAAAAGAATTTAATTCATCTTTCTCTGAAAATACTCTTTATATAAAGCAAACCAGATAAATGAATCTGATTTAAATATTGCAGCTGTTATATGCAAGTATGAACCAACAATTTCTCAAATAGATTTTATACATCCATAAAAACTGATACTTGAAACAATTTAGCAGTCTATTTATGTTCAAATCCTCACACAATTAGTGAATTTATAACAAAAAAAGGACGAATTATGTATGCTACAGAACTCAGAATATTTACATTAATCTGTGATTTTAAATTTTTTTAGAAAATGCTCTGAGAGTTCATTTTATCTAGGATATGAAATATTATATATTGAAAGACTCTGTAATAGTCCAACTATTCTCAATTGCTGGTCAAGCTTTACTCTTTTAGAAAGATTTTTAAGTAATTGAATTAACCAGACAAAACAGTAAATTTATATCTGTAACACCTGCAAAGTTTGCTATAGGCATAACAAAAGTTAGTCTTTGAATCTTAAATTCTCATATACAGTCAGTTTCTTCACATTGACATTGTGTTGATAATATTAAATTTGCCTGTTTCATAAAAATACAGCAATTGACTAACATTATGAACATGTATTAGGTTCCATGATCAGTAAAATAAGGGTAGGTTGAACCATGTTAAGATTTTAAAGGCTTGAAATGAAGCATTAATACTCATATTAAGTAAGCAATGTCACTACTGATAATGAAGCTGCACTTTGGCTCGGCAATTATCTCAATAATTAATTAAAGTTAAACTGCCACAAAGCAATAACCTAATCAGCAGTTATTGAGACAAGTATATTCTTATTTTTAGAGAAACTAGAGTAGAGATTACAAAATAAACATTTGTAGAACTTTCCTCTTATCTTATCATTTTAACCAAGAAGCATGGTGATCTAGTAGGCTGTAGTTAATTCAGTCAATTAGAATGCTTTAGTTAATATCAACATTATCCATTTCAAATGAGTTTTAAAATTTAAAACTATGGATTTATCAACACCTTAAGGTTTGTAAGTAATTAACACATTAAAAACAAATTTGTTGATCATGGATTCACAAATAGTATTTAATCTAAAGTACAAAAATAAATATACAAAATGTGTGCTGGCATAAAACATATCAAAAGCAAAGACAGTCATTGGCTTGAATTAGATCATTCTTAGTCTAGACTCCATACTGTACCAGTCCAGATTGTTGCAGAGAAACTGCTCAGAAGATAAAGATCCAGATATTAAAAATGCAGTCTAAAGAAAGCTATAGAGAAGCTAACTAGGAAGATAACTTTGCAGTAATTATTAAAAAAACAGTCCAGACATTATGGAAGTGTAGTGTAACTGAACAAAAAAATCAAAATACCGGTAATGAAAGAACACAAAATTTCTAAAGTTAAGATGTGATCATAATATTTTGAAGACTATATCACAATTTTATATTTTCATTGAGAAAAATTGAATTTAAAATTGAAGCTAATATGATTAATCATTCTTTTAACTAATTCCTTGAATCAGTTTAAAATTAAAGCAGCCAGAGATATTCTCAACCAATCACATTCTATAGTAAAACATTTATAATAAAAATGGAAAATCATTACTACGATCAATCTGAAAATTGCAACCTATGATTATGATTGACTGATAATCACTACCTATTAAAATGATTAACTAGGTAATCATTTTTAATATTACTAATCAAATAATTAATATTACCATGCATAATATTGCTAACATAGAGAATCATCAATACTACTATAATAGATTACATCCAGAAATATAAAAAGTTATTATAACTTGTTACATGATGGTATTCAGTCAAAAAAATTAGAATACAAATCCAATATCAATCCCTGCCAATATGAATATTGTAAAGGTAGCATACTTGTCATAAATGTGCTATGAACTACATATATAGTTGCAAACATAATACCCATTTCTCCAGATAAAATATTTTATTTTGCACATGATGAAATGCAACATATTTTAATGCAGATAACCATAAAACTATATAATTTTGTATATGGATTATGAATATTATAAACTGCCTGAATAATAAAGAGTTCATATACAAATGTATGCTAACTTATGGAGCACTATTGGTTATATTTTTTCTATCTCAAGGTTAATTGAAATGACACTTGAATACTCTGTATGTTATCAACTATGTTTTAATTTTGCATGGAATAGTTCCAATGAAACTGCAATGAATCTATATTTTAGTTTTTATTTTTGTTTTTAGATGTTAAAAGTTAACAACAGATCAGTTTTTATATTTGTTCCTAGAAGTCAGGAATTATCAACAGAATAGTAAACTGTATAGTGCAAAGATCAATCTTCAGAAGTCAAGTTGCACAAAATGGCAGTGCTTGTTTACTTTATATTTGGAAAGCTGCACTGGTTCTAAAGATAATTTTTAAGTTTTAACTTATTTTTATTAATTTTAAATAAGTTTTCAATAACAAACATAAATAATTAATTTTTATAATTATATGAAACATTTAGAAGGATTTAAATTTGTGTAATGGAATCAAGAAAAAAAAAATGTTATTTTAGCTAATTTCAAAAGATAAGTTTTATTTTTTATTAATTTAGATAAATTTATAGCTTTGAATATTTGTTTTTGTATTTTTTTGTTATTTTAGTTATGACCAAAATTAATTTTAATAATAATTATGTCAAAAAATTTTTTTATTTTGTCATAGAAGATCAAATGTATGAAACATTAACTTTTGCAATGTTAGCCTTAATTTAGTTACATGATCATGGGAGAATTAAAAATTGTTGAATTAGAAAAAGCCCCAAATTAATGGTATTTTATTTACCTTAAAAAGTTATAACAAAGTATAAAATTCTCATTATAGTTAAAAAAAGTTGTAAAACAATTAACTTTATCTCAATAAAAAAATAAGTCATACATCACATGGTCCAATTTTATAAGCTTTTAGTTGTGCTAATTGCTTTAACAAGCTCTATTGATAAATGCCACAAAAGATACAAACAAAAGATAACTACTCTAGTGTCTGACCGAGAAGTGCCAAAGCATGAAACCAGTAGTCTGAGGATTGAGGAGTGTTTCTAGATAGAGATTTTTAAGTGCAATCTTTTGTGGCATTTATCAATAAATTTTGTTAGATCAGTTAGAACTGCTAACCAACTTTATCATTCTACAAAATTTATAACTGCCCATTACTACAGCCAGGGCTGGTCGTAAGTGTCTGGATGTTGTAAATGGAGTTCTGAGTGTATCCACGTAGATATGATTTTGATGTTCACCAACATAATATGCTGGAGACTTCATCAAAAGCAAGAAAATTAATAATTATAAATTCATTTTTAAAATGTTTGCATATGGCTGCCTCAGGCGACAATGTTTTGAATAAACAAAAAAATGAGACAATATTTTAAAATATAATTTTTATTAAATTAGATAACTGAAAAATGCCTAATTAAAATATTTAAAAAATGATTTGGAATACTTTAAATGGAAATAATACCCCTTCCCTACACATGCACACTCTTTCAATTCTTAAAACAGTAAATGGAGGAGACTCGCTCATTAGTGACTTTTTGTTGCAAAATGTATTGTATTTGACAATCCATTGAAGTTTTACACAGTTTATTATACTACTAAAATTTTTTATTGTTAAGTACATAGAAATATGAATTTAAAGATAAATATTTTCTTTAACATATTTAGAAGTTTTAATTTACATTTGCTATCTTTTTAATTATTAAATTTAAACAAATAATTTTTACAGGATATCTACAAGTTAATTTTTAAATCAACTTAATGATAAAATGAAAGAAAAAATATTTTTCTGTCGATTATGCATTTTTTTCCATTTAGTAATTTATGTGCTGTCCAGTATTTTATTTTATTTGTGATTGGGTTCTCTTGGAAAATTGGACATCACCAATCAGCAATTGATATATAAATCTCATTATTGGTTCTTCGAACCAAAGTACCAGGACTTCATAATCAAATACAACCTGGACTCTCTTTCTATGAATGCCTATCTGACACACTGAAAAAACAAAAAGAAGATAGACCCTATGTGACAGATGTGCAGAAGAGAATAGGAGTCCACTGATCATATATTTATAAGATATAATAAATTAAATCACCATAGAACAATCCTCACAAGATGGACAAACAACCCATTTTGGCAATTTTTAACCATTAAATGATGCATCAAACAAGGCGTTTATGCAGAAATAATGCTTACAGTTTTCATGTACTTAGCATCATGGTGCATACAATGTAAAATCACTATTGGGAAATTGGGAGATCCACAGGGAATGGAACTAAAGAAAATCATAGAAAAAATCAAACAAATAGATAATTTAATAGCTCCAGATTATTTGGTAAATGCCGCTTGGAGAAACTTCAAATAAAAAAAACAATAGCTAAATCTACAGAATTGAACTGCTGGAGAAGCAACTATATACATAGAAGTAAACACTAAAGCTGAATTATTTACATCTGAAACCACAGTGTAACAAAATAAACAATTTATATTATACTGTAATAATATATAATAGCAAAAAAAAAACTACTTAATAATTAAATAATTATGAATGATTCTACTGACTATAAGATTATTTTTCACAATCATTTTCAACTATTAGAGATCCTCTGCAGAATGGTCTCTCCATTTTTAATCCTGTTTTTTCAATTCATAACTTATCTGCATTATACCACATATTTATTTTATCCATTCATTTTACATGACATTTTTCACAATTTTATTTTTTGCAGTCTTTTACGATTCAGTCTGGTCAACTCAGATTCATTTGTTTTTTAATTATTTCAATGATATCTATTTTCATATCTCATTGTGTGAACTAAAGTGTATGTACTGTTCTTCCGTTAAGCATCCAACTACCAAAATATGTAATATTTAAAACTTTCCTTTTTAATATTGTTATTTCTACTAAAAGCACTTGGTCCAATAAGTATTTGATTCTATGATTAATTTCATCCATTATGTTTTCATCAGCATTAAAAATCTGACCAAGATATTTATAATTGTTAACTTCTTTTCATTAATAATTATCAATATGTTTTGTTCTTTTTAAGAAAATTAATTGAACATTATTTTAGTTTTTTTAGTATTTTACTGTAGTCTTACTTTTTTATTTCCATCAATAACTTTTATAACATTTCTTGATGTATTAGAAACATTATCTCCAAAATCAATCACATTAATTGCAAAATCTAGAAGACGTAAATAAGATTAATTTACTTAGCTTATTTTAAGTCACAAAATAGTTGTGATAAAACTGAAATCATTTCATCATACATCTTCATTATTATTAATCTTATTGTCATCTCATATAATCTAATCACTACTAATGCACTTGATAAATATTTTTCAGAGTATAATATCTTGGATCTACAATCTTGATAGTCTAAAATTTTAAGTATTGTGAAAATGCCTTTACATATCCTTTAATCCAAAGAATTATGGAAAATCATGATCATTAATTCTTTCTATAACTAAATTCATCTTTTGAATAGTATACTGAAATCATTTTTAAATCCATCTTTAATTTTGATTGATTGGAGTCCAAAGTTTGTTGTGGATGAATTGTAAATTATATTAGTAAAGATCTTGTATAAAACTGATAGAAGTCTGATAGCTATATTTTCTAATATATTCTTTATCACTATTATTAAATATTTATATATTAATGCATTCTTCTAGATACCTAGTATATCTTTTTTATATGCTTCATCAACAATTTTTCTATTACTACACATGCTACTTTTAATATACCATTAATAATTTCATTAGTACTTGGAGAATTTTCACTCTTCAGAGGTTTAATCAAATACCTTATCACTTTACTTAAATTGCTTTATAATTTGGGTGCTGTAATTGTAGAGGTTACTTTATTTTCTTACTATTTATTATTATATTTTTTACTATTTAAATACAAGTATAGTTCATATACTTAAGCTAGATGTAACTAGAAGAGTTTGAACCCAGATTTTAAAGCTCTCTTCAGTCATGAATCCCATCTATACAACTGATATACATGACTACATACATGTGAAAAAAATAAATAAAGTCCAATAGACATATTTCAGGCTCAATCAGCATTCATCAGTTGGTCTGTCCATTAAATATTGAAGATTTGCTATCTTAATATACACTGAGCACTGATTATATATATATATGGAAGATGATAATCAGGATTAACTGGTGAGTGCTGGTTCGGCATAAAATATACAAAAGAGAATTTACCTTTTTCACATGTATGTGGTCATGTGTATCAATTGTATAAGATGGGGTTAATGACTGAAGGGAGCTTGAAAATCTGGATTCAAATCACCTCTAATTATAATATTCTTTGTAAAATTCTTCTTCACATATCATGATCTCATGTCTCTTTTTAATTAAACAGACAAAACTCTCCATCCAGTAGTGCTACCCTGTGCCAACCAGAGTAATCAATGGATGCCAGAAGACTTGTGCATAAAATTCCCATCTAGGACCTACTCATTCAATATCCCCAGACTAGTTTCTGGTATGTGGCCTTCGTCAATGAGGAGCCTTGGATCTGAGAGCACTGCACCTAGATCTTAGGATCTAATGCACAGGGTTGGCACAGGGTGGCACTACTGTATAGAGAGTTTTTCCTGTTTAATAACAGTTATGTGCTAGCATAAGAGATGGGTGATCATGTGATGTTTAGTGGTCTCTTTTTAATAATAGTTCCATCTTTTCTTTGTATTGCTGAAGAAACTTTCATTCCAATATCAAGCTGTTATTTTATACTTATGCTATTTTTATTTCTATCTATAGTTTTCCTCATCAATTCACAGTTATATATTTTTATATTATTATTAATTTTTTTATATCATTTTACAGAATTCAGATATTCAACTTTTCTTCATGGATTATTTTAAAAATATTTTCTCATTCCTTTTTCTTTATACATTATTTTGCCTCAAGTGAAAATTGTTATATTGCCCAAAGAAGTCTAATAACAATATGTAAGAGACAGGAAAAAAAACAATATGTAATCCAAAGGCAATTTTTCTAAACTGAAAAAAAAAATAGGCAATGTAAGAAGATCAATTAAGTAATCCAGCAATAATTTCTACAGCAAAGACTAATTAATAAAACAACAAAATCTAAAAAAACTATCAAGATATTTGCTATAACTAAAACCCAAACAATGATTTATATTATATTATTTTTATTCTGGAAGGTTTTAATCAAATTTTATTGGGTTTCATTTTTCCGAATTTGTGACATATATATGATATTTCTTTTATTTAATAAATACTTTTTGCTATCATTACCTTTTGCTTTCTTCAATAGACTTATAAGTAGATAGGCAGTCTTTTGCATTAACCAGTCCATTTCAGGCCAAAGATATTCCCAACAATCCTTCCTAAAGGACCAATAAAGGAAAAGGCAGTCCTTATCAAGCTTAACAATACTCATATGAGAGGATTCAAGTAATTTTTCATTCTAGTTTCACTTTTAACTGAGGATAGCAAATAACCATTTACCAATCAATGTTGGATACTTAGCTAGTTTGGCTATAAGACAGCTGTGATAAAATTCCTAAGCCTCTTGAAAAACATTTTATTTGGATTGGATTTGAACTTATAGAATTGTCAGGTAAGGTATTACATCTGTACGTGATGTCTTTTTAAATAATTTTTAACAGTTTAGTTTTTAAGACTTACCTTAGATGATAAAACAGATCACTCCAGTTCTAAACAGTATAAATATTTTAGATAATTTTTCTTAAAGACAAATTAAAAAAAAGATTATTTCCGAATTGGCAAAAAAAGTATCAAGCCTTGGTGGTCGAGAGGTCAGCACAGCCGCCTTACAAGAAGTTGTCCCGGGTTAGCGGGTTCGCTTCCCGGCTAATGCTATGACACATGGAAAAAAAAAGTATCAAAGGAACCTATTCCAATGTATGAAGATCGATCAAATTCACCAACTATAGCACTAAAATAGCAATAAAAAATCATACTTTTAAAATGTGATATCTTTTATTTTTTGTAACATAAACGTGAATTATTTATAAAAGTTATCTGTAATGTATTATATATATATATTCTCATATGTCATAGCATCGGCCAGGAGGCGAACCCACAACCGTCTGCAACCAACTACTTGCTTGCAAGATGGTTGTGATGACCCCTCAGCTAACAACGCTTGACTAATGTATTATATTTAGTAATAAAATATATATAATAAAAATATTTATGAAATATCTGTGAAATTTTATTTGTAAAAATTACACATTGTTCATTTGATATTGGTATCACCATTTAAAGCTAAGTTTATTTATTTGAATTTTTATTTGAGCTTCAAAAATATTTGTACTCTGGCTCCTTTATGAAGTAAGTCAGCCTTTACTATATCAATGATAATTTGAGTGTGCATCATAGTTTTAAAATGTATTGAGATTGGAATCTAACATAATGGCTTTTAAATTTATAACATAAAGATATTTGAAATGGTAACTAGTAAATTTCATTGTTTGTATTGGATTTTAGAATCGGCATCAATCACTATATCTTCCTTGATTCTTTCAACTCACTATAATACAAATGAGCTGTATTCTCTCTGTATTAATGTAATGCCATTTATTACAATCTTAAGCTGAAAAAAACAGCCATATAGTTAAAATTGAATTAAGGTTTTTAAAATTTATAGTTTCTGATCTAGTATAAGTTCTTTGTAAGAAAATAAGATTTTTGGTTGGTTTGAATTCAAAACATTAGGTTTTTTAAAAATTTAAACTATTATCTTGATAGTAAAAAAGAATTAAAGTAATTTTGAGATGCACAACTATGTTATTTGCCAGCTTAGAATTCCAAGTTCCCATTGATAAGATAAAAGTCACATTATCTGGGGATTGGAATTAAACTGCACTACCAATTGGTATTACTGATTAATCATGTTTATACTAGATGCTATTGGAGCAATAGAAAGAAAAATATCGCTGAACCATAGCATCTGAGTTTATCAGTTAAGGTAATGCTTGACATAAACTTCAATTCTGGATAGAAGATTACATTCTTCCATATAATATGACAGTTTATCAGGCTATTAAAAAATTTAGTTCTTAGACTCAACATAGTCATGAGCAGATAGATACTGATACAAAAAAATCTAATAGGTCATAATGGAATTTGGGTTTAAACACAAATAAATATCATTTGCAACTATTTGTCAATCCTTGTGGTCCTTTTATATCCCATAAGGGACAGGAGTGAAAATAAAAAAAAGTTAAAGAAGACTTTTTAATGATTCTACACACCAACCAGTGAAACAGTAATATGTCCATGTATTTCAAAGTCTAATCTTTTGATCTGTATATTTGATATCTTGCAGAGCTGTTTTTTTTTAAATTTCTTTGCACTAAACTTTTTTTTGAAAAACTTTAACATCTTGCATAATTGTAGATCCTCATTATATTCTGCCCCTAATCATATTCTTTAAATCAATTTTGCACATGATCTCTCAAGTAATTAACAAAAAAAGTTATTTATATACATCTATTTGTGAAATGTTTCTTGTATCAATCAAAAATTCATCAAATCTTGTTCATTTAAGAAGATAAGCTTCTTTGAATCTTTGATTAAATTAACCAACAATTTAATCAATTTGTAAATAATAAAATATTTTGTTTAATCTATTTTACTATTATTGTGACTTCTATCTGGTAACTACTATAATTTTGTCACTTTTTTTTTTTAAAAAAAAAGGTGTCTGGTAATCCATTGCCAGAAATAATTCAAGTGCTCTGTTTTTATCAAGGTATAATATGAACTGCATGTTGGTTTATGTTCTATTCATAAACTGATGCTTAATCCTGAGTAAAATTTGTAAATTAAGTGAGATTTTTTTTAGCAATTCCGATTTTTTAAATAACTAACTTGAAACCAACCTGTCTAGTTATATCCAATTATTAGTTTATTAATGTATATTTAGATATTCATTGCTGAGGATAAAACAATGATAAAACAAAAATCCTCACTGCAATTAATTAGCCTGATGAGTAATGTATTATTCTTTACTATTCCTCTTAAAGGTTCTGAAAATACTCTTAATTGATAAAGAGTTATTTAAAGCTATTTTGCGATGTACATTTATAATTATAAATTTATTTAAACGTAAGTAATATTTACTAAGGCTGTACCCCAAGAATGTGCGCGTAAAAATGCGATAGGAGGGACCTCTACAGGTCTTAACCACAAGCTTATATTTTGGAAGAAAAGAGAGGAACCCTTCAGACAATTATAAGAACAAAACAAAAAGATTTCATTTACAGTACTTCTCAATATAACAAATATTATTTTTAATACAAAAATTTGGATGTTTTATCTAGTAAACAAATCTAAAATTATGAGCAGGAAAATAGTGTTACATTCTTTAATAAATACATTTCAAAGTGCAATTATATAAAAAATATAGTTGTGTGAGAGAAAAATTATTTTGGCTATTCTATTGGTTCTCAAGACATGCAATTATCAAATAATTGTTGGTCCAAGAGTTTCTTTGCTCACTTTATGTAATGTGCAGAGCAGTCTTTTTGTAAACACTATAAAAACTCTACATATTAGAGACACTAGGGAAATTTTCTTTCTCAAAAATACATGCATAAATAGGTGTCTCTTAAGAATAAAATAAGAATGATGTTACAATTTAAAATGATATTTTATCATTAATGCTGCTGTCCCATTTTTGTCATTGGTTTTAATTTTCCATGAATTATTTTGGCTCATTATTTTTTGGTTAGATGCAACATGGGCAATAATAATATAAAAATATTAACTTATAATACTAGACATTTGAGACACAGTTCACATTAATATAACAACAACTACACTTTTTTTAACCCAATAGACACATTTTACATTGTTTTAGCAGATGTAAATATATACAGTGACTTATCTATGTGACATTGAAAGATAGGTACACAAATGCTTTTGAGAGTATTTATATATATATATTATTCATATAAATAATAACTCTTTAATCATTTTTATTTAAATATTAGCAAAGTAAGTGAATTGTTTTCATAAAAAAATATTTTCAAACTCATAAAACAAACAAGGTTATGATTTTTATACAAGAGGATACCCAAAAGTAACCAAAATTATTCTCTGAATTGCACACCTGTTGTAGTATATACTTCTGCTGTTACATACTTCTTGCAGGAACACTTCTGCATCAACCTGACAAATAACACCACTGTGTGAAATCATGCTACCACATAGTACATTTTTTTGTAAAGTGCATTTTGCATATTTGATGATTTTATAATGACTGAAAAGTTCAAACATTGTGAAATTCTGTGTTTGTTTACAGAAAATGGCAGGGAAAACAATTTTAATGCTTGAAACAGATTACAAGCAAGCTGATCTCAAAAAATATAAGTTTATGAGTGGTTTAATTGAAATGTTAAATTCACCACATCTCTAAAAAGTATGGCAAATGAAGTCCAAAGTCAAAACAATGCAGATTTATTTTTTGATGCAAACAACATTTTTCTCTTAAATTTAGTTTGTAATGGTCAAACATTTTATCTGCAAATTCTAAAACATTTATGTGATTTAGAAATGTAACTTCCCATTTTATGGCAAAGAGATGAGTGCAAGCATTACCCTGACAAAGTGTCATCTTTCAAAACCTTGAGTGAGAAACACTTTTAAATTAAATTTGGCATGACCTACATTATCTATCAGCCATATTCACTTGATCTCACTTCATGTGATCTTTTAAAAATATCTTGAATGAAAAAGTCTATTTTTTTTTTTTTTGCAGACTTAGAAGTGGTGAAAAAAAAAGCAACATGCATTAAAAAGCATCCCTTTTGCAAATGTTTCTGGATTATTTTGAAAAATGAAAAAACATATTTAGACTGGTGCATTGCATCAAATGGACAGTAATTTAAAAGAGATTAAATTTATAACACTTAAAAATAAATAACCAATATTTTATTATAAGATTTTGGTTACTTTTGGGTATCCCCTCATATAACATTAATAATAACAGAAACATATCCTGGATATTTCAAAGATTTTGTATTTTACTTAACTTTTCCTAGGGTGGAATTTTTTAGCAGAATAAAGAAAAAGTGAAATGCAATTATCTATATATTTTCTAAATTTTAAATTTTAGTTAAGGGGGGAAATGGCAACTCTACCTTATTTGGATATTCCTTTAAATACACACATTTACAAACAATTTCTTTTAATCTGTTATATTTTTTATGATGAATAAATCATAAAGTACTTTTTTGTGTAATATTTTTTGATATTTGATGGGCATGAATTTATTTCAAATTTCTCTATTTCTTTTGATTCTCCTATTTTATTACTTTATGGATATCAGAGCTGTCCTAATCAAAGGATCAGGCCCCACCTCTATCATTTATGATCCCCTAACTTTTTATAAATTCTAAAGCAATAATTCACCTTTTTTCAAATAAGAGAACTACAAAAAAAAAAAAAAAAAAACTAGTCAAAAATATATATATATATTTTATTAAAAAAATTATTTGAACAATTGAGACAGTTATTTATACAAGATTAAATATTTACAGAATCATGAAGGACGATTTAGGAAGATACTGTTGTAGACCCTAGACATCACTAGCATGATGGATACTCATCTGACCACCTGTGTTGCTCTGGCCCAAGTTTCATGATAAAGCCAGTCCGGAGCTAGCAGATGATTTCTGTCATGAGTATGTTTCAGAATATTGATGAAGGTTTTGTAGGCACTAGGATAAGCAATTTATACACAATAATAACAGGAGAAAAAAAACACCAACATAATTCTAGAAAAAAAATCAAAAACTATTTACATAGCATGAAAATTGATGTTTGTTCTTTACAATATCTACTGTTTCAATGCCTATTAAGTACTGAAGTTTCTAATTTTAATTGTCATGTTATTGGGGTGGAGAATTTTATTAAAAAGTGTGTTATGAATACAAGTAAATGTGTTCTTGAAATCACTAGAAAGGAAAAATAATGACTGATTAAAAGGAAACATGGTATTTTCTGCTTGGAAAATATTTAGAATGAATGTGATACTTCAAAATAAATATAAAAATATTAAGACAGTTCAATGACTAATAATAAAACTGAAAATGATTTGTGGATTAAAATTGCAAAAAAAGATATGTTTATTGAACATAGTCACTCTTATTTGAAGCCCCGAAAGCAACATATGGAATTGTGAAATATCCCAATATTATTAAACCCAGTAACAGCACTCTCTTATATGATTACTATAATATTTTGAGCAGGTGAAAGGAATATTTTGACTATCTTTTGAATAAGGATATAAGAATTAAGATGGTGATTTTTAATTATACATGGTATATCCATTTTATCTGCTCATTTAGATTTGGACAAAGTTATCTAGCTAATGAAGTCCAAACAGTTCTTTGTAGTGTTAAAAATGAAAAGGCTGCAGATGCTGATAAGATACTTGCAGAAGTTTTAAAATATGATAGTGATATGTTAGCTTCAAAATTATATGATTTTTAAAAAAATGTGGACTCGTTAAGTTGTGTTGCTTTATTTTAAGGGTGCTTCTATTGTTCCTTTTTTAAAAAAATAAAGGTAATAAACAAGATTATAGTAATTGTTATGGTAATATCATTATTATCCTTTGTAGCAAAGGTATTATCAAGGATTTTGTTGAATAGATTGCTTCTAGTCATAAATGAATAGTTACCAGAGATTCAATATGATTTTAAAGAATAAAAAAGCTGTAGACATGGTTTCTGTCAGGAACAGAGAAATGCTTTATATATTGTTTTTATTAATTTGATCAAAGAATTTGACAAAATGTCAAAGATTTTGTTTGAAATTAATTGATTGTCCTCGGAGATCATTTATAGTAGATAATTCTGTATGACACAATGACAGAACTTATTATTATATCTGGTGGAAAATCTGAGGCCTTTGAAATAAAAACTGGTGTAAAACAAAATTATGTTTTTTGTTCCAACATTGTTTTTAATTTTTATTGTTAGGGATATTTGAAATTGTTTATATAAAAGTGTCTTAATGAATCAGAGATCAAGATGCAATATAAATTTGATAATGAAATTTTTAACTTGAATTAGTTAAAAATGCAAACAAAAACATCCTTTTGGAATGTGATATTTATTTCATTCAAAAGATGATCTACAGAATATTGATAATGTTTTGAAGGTAACACATAAAGCTCAAGTTCTTTATGAGCCAATCAACAACTTTTAAATTGGATGGTTATGAAATTGAGAATGTAAGATAATTTAAATATCTTGATAGTTTTATAACTAGAAAGATGAATGTGGATGTTGAGACTGTAATGGAGACTTCAATTCGCTGCTGCTACTATTTAACAAATTAAAAGTTAGTGTCTTTCATCATAAGAGAATAATGTCTGCAACTAAATTAGCTGCATATAGAGTTGTTACATTATCTAATTTACTGTATAGAAAGAGATTTAAAAACTCTATGCAACATACATTAGAAACATTTTTATGCTCAGTAACACTTTTAAAAATAAAATGGCAAGGTTATAAGATCAATCAATATATTCTTCATCTTTCTGGATGTGATTCTATAGATTCTATTATTGTAACCCTCATTGTATTAGACATGTGAAATGAATAAGTAATACGATATTTCATAAAGGGGAGTTTTATGGTGAATGTGAGCATCATTGTGAAGTGAGAGACAGTGTTCTGTTACAAGTACTATCTCAAATATATTCTAAAAAGTGCAATGTAAATTACTTTTATTAGAAATAGATAGCAGAGATTATTGATGTGGAAGAGCTACAATTGGGTATGTTGCTAAAGTATTTTAGATAGAAAAGTTTTCTGTACAAAAAAAGTAAAGGAAGTAAGTAAAATATTAAATAAATAGAAAAATAGATCATGTTCTATATTTAGATATATTTGTAATCCATTAATATAGTTGTCATAAAGCTCATCTCTAATATAAAATTATCATTTTATCTTTCACTCTTGGAGTTGGAATAGTACAGAAAAACTTAATTTTATGTCATTTTTGTGTTACCTTAACTTTTATCATCTTATATTAATATAATTTTTAATAAATACATTCTACTCTTATTACTGATCTTGGTAAATATCTCATAAAAGCAAGATACTTTAAACAACATATAACATACTACCCTAAATATAAAATCACGGCATAATAGCAAACATAATAGTTAATAGAATCATGTTTAACATACATCAAGTAAGAACAGATTCAATGGATTAATTTTTATATTGTTTACTGGAGGAATAAAGTAGTGGATTCAAAGCTAAAGTTCGTAGATCAAACCCCAATTAAAAGAAGTATAAATTAATAAATCTAAGTTTAACCAATCCTATAGATCGGTTGTGCTTAGCCTGTTATTTTGGTGCTTAAACATTATTGATTCATTGAGAATTTGATATTATTTTATTTAATGATTAACATTATTAAATAATTGTTGTTAATGAATGAATGAATGAATTTTAAATCGGAAATGTTTACAGCTTAATATTAAGTAAAGCTTGAATAAATTTAATTTATATATGTAAATAATTTCCCATTTAGTCTTTTTGTGAATCTTGTTTTATTAATGAACCTTTTTTTTCCATATCCATATTTACAACATATTACTATATAGCTTCATCTCTGTTTTGACCATATTCTGTGGTCATTTTCAATATTTATTATTTTACCTAGTTTCATTTATTCCAATTTAATTCATTTGGAGTAAAGGCTAATTGGGGAAAAATAGATTTTGAAAAGGACAGAAAGAGATCGTCAAAATGCAAATGGAGATTGTATAATAATATACTGTATATACAGATGTGGAAAAGATATTTCGTTCATAAAATACTATATATTTATAAAAAGTATAATGTATATTGAAATTAATGACATTTTTGAAGTTAAAAAAAAAGGAGAGTCAAGCGTTGGTGGTCGAGTGGTCAGCACAACCGCCTTACAAGCAGTTGTCCCGGGCTAGCAGTTTCGCTTTCGGCCGATGCTATGACACATGAAAAAAAAGGAGAGATACTTATTTACATACTAACGTATCGGTCATATAATATGCCCTTTTTTTTTGTATGTACGTTACAGTTTAATCTACAATGAAGCGTTTACATTTGTAAAAATATATAAAGTGTGATTTATGGCGAAGTACTCTTTAAAAAATCGATCAACTTTGAAGAAGGACAATAAAAGAGCAAAAATTCATTAATTAAATCTTTACAAACAAAATTGTATTAGCTAATAAAACACTTTAAATAATTAATTTATGGGGAAAAGTAATAGTAAAATAGCATTAATAGACTTAGATAATCAGTTTAGCTAGAGTGGAGTCTTTTTATAATTTTATTTAATTTTAACCTATATCTTCTGTAGACATCTGATAGCAGCCACTCATTAGAACTAATAAACCTCGTTTACTTCTAGCAGACTTTCTATCAGTATTAAAAATTGAACAGACATTATTAACTATAAACTAAAAGGCCTTCTTGTCAGATGCTATGGATAGAGCTAATTGCTATGCTTTTAATTATATAAGTAATAAAAAATGATCTTTATAGTAATGAAGCCAATAATTAAATATAATTGATAAACTTCTACTGCATTGTAAAGCTTAATGATGCTGAGACGGCATTAAAAAAACTTTCTATTTAAGTTAAAAGATAAGCTTTTAGCATTTTTGGTTTAAAACTTAAATTTATTTATGAATACACACATTCCTATAAATACGTTAGTGTAATGCAGGCAGAACGTTACAGAAGTCTGTTCAATATTTTGCTTTAAATTAGGAATTTGTACAGCTAAGTTTTATTTATCATGCTACTAATTGTACATATAATATCCATTTAATTTAATACAAAGTGATAAATAATTATGTATATTCATAGGCTTCATAAACAAAATACAGGTAGTTCGATCTATCTATTCAATAATGTATCGATACATACATGTCTTCTACACAATTGACTATAAATTAAATCAATAACAAACAAACACAGTCTTCTATTTTAAAAACAACCCATTAATTTCAATATATATACAAAACAAACCACATGCAAACTTCTTTATACACTTTGATTTAGTATGTTTATTATGTTCTTTTTTTATGTATTTTTTAGTTGTTCCTTGATAAAGACTATAAAAGAATATAGTCGAAACGTTGGAATATTTTTTGTACTTTACAATAGTTCATATGAAAGAGCAGACAATTGAAATTAAATTGAAAGGCTGCAAACGTCTCACGCTTGTTATAATACTTATCTGACAGCCAATCAGATGTCCAGACTGGCTTAGATATATAGAAAGACAAATAGAGAAGAAGGTGGACCACCCTTTTCTTGTAAAATTCTTTGTTATGTGTTTACGGTTTGATCACTATTAAGACAGCCATCATAACATCTCATTGACTGTCAGATAAGTATTATAACAAGCGTGAGAGGTTTGCAGTCTTTCAATTTAATTTCAATAGTTCATATGATAAATCAAGATTTACAAAGAAGTTTGCATGTGATTTGGTTTGTATATAAATTGATTATAAGTAGTACTTATATCAAATGTTCTAGAATAAAATATGAGCATATCAATTTATTTTATAGGTATGCAAATAGGTCAATTTACAGGTTAAATACAGTAACAAATTGAAAATTAGGATGATGAAAACTTTTGTTATAGCCCCACAGATATGGGTGGCATTTGTACTAAAATGAATATGAACCAGGAAAAAATGGTCCTGGTTTAACAACGTCCTATGAATTGGAAAGATATTTGTAATAGAATAAAACTGTAACCTAATTGTTAGTTATTATTTATAACGAATTGGAAATAAAAACAACAATAACTGAACAATACTGTCTTATAAATAATATTATGTCTATATTGGTCAAACTATTTGTAGCTGAATAAAATGATGACAAAGGATGAGGAAGATAAATTTTAATATTCTTTGTGAATTGAGACACTGAGACACCGTTTACAACGATATAAAGTATCCTAAACATTAAATGCTATTTGTAACAATAAAATAATTCAAGAATAAAATAAAAATAATGACTTTAATATGCCCTACCAATTCAGAAGCTACTTATAACAAAATAAAATGACAAGAATAAGAAATAAAAATTTTAACTTGCAAATTTAAAATATACTAATGGTACTTGAATAAAATGAAAATAATGCTAATAAAAACGAAAATAAAGACAATGCTAATGAAGTAATAATATCTTAAAATAGTATTATGCTCTCTATTAAATGAATCAATTGTAATGAAATGATCTGCTTAAGAATGATAAAAGATCTTGTTAATCAACAAATTTATGTATATTAATTTATGTTAATAAAATATATAAAACTTTCTCTTTTAAAAAATAAAATATCTCGATACTAAACTATTATAAAATACAATATACAAGATCGATTAATTTAGTATATATCACCAACTTTGCCAACTTATAAAAAAAATCAACCCTTTAAATAACCTTAAAATTTACATATCAAAATCATGACAACCTGAAATAAATAAAAGATTCTTATTTGACACTTTTGCAAATACTATTAACAATCAGTGGCTGAACATCTTTCAAACCAATAAAGCTAAATTATTAAACTTTAAATCTAATTACCTTAAAATTAATATAGAATAATAATAATAATTTATTGTAATCAAATGACAATATTAAAATCTAATATTTAAATTAAATTTATGATCTATGCTGAGGAGCTTTTAAATGTAATTAAAGTATATCCTTTATTTAATGAACTTCAAATCTCAATTTTGCCATATACTATTACCAGCTTTATAATATAACAAGATTACCATCTTTATAAGTAAATACTAAATTGATATAATATTCATCCAGTAATTAATAGACTAAAAGAATATGCAAGCAACCAATTGTAATTGCCTTTATTTATCTTAAATAATTATTATATCTATACTTTATAAATTATCGAATCAATTCAAATATAAATTTCTATCCTAATATAACTGTTACATATAACTCATAAAATAATTTTAATAAACTTCTAATTATCTATTAAATATTAAATAATTCCAGATCAAGCAATTTATTACCTCATAAAAAAGTACATCTGGTCCAAATAATAAAATATTAAATTTAATACAAAGAGAAATAATTCATGATTGTATAAACCAAGAGTTCCCAAACTTTTTTTTGCCAGAAGACCCTTTACCAAAAACATTTAAAACCATTGACCCCCTAGTCATTTACTTTAATTACTCAAATTAATAAATTTGTACAGAATTCGATATTAAATATTTCACTAAATATCAAACTTTTCGGTAATAGTATGAATACTGAACCTTACCATTTGATGGTGCTCTTTTTCACCCAATTCACATCAATAAACCGACTCACAGGCTGCCCATTTGTTTACATAATATTACGGTAAAAGATTTTTTTTTCAACCATTTTTTTTCATTGGCGATGGTAAACCACCAAAGTTTTTTTTATTCCACTTGGGTTTTTGGTTTTTAATAAACAAATACTTTGTATTCAGATGGTCTAGGGGTGTTGGTTTGTTTGTAAATTAACGACTAATTATTCGTAGGTTTCTTTACATAATATTACTTACAGTAAACCAAATTTTTTTTTCACACAGTTTTTTTTTGGTTCGTTTTTTTAAAAAACAAACACTTTGTTTTTAGATGGTGTTAGGGGTGTTGGTTTGCTTTTAAATTATCGATTAATGCTCCATCAGTTTGTTTACACAAAAATACGGCAACAAATACTTTGTTGTTTTTAGATGGTAGAGGGGGGTTGGTTGTTCGCTTTTAACTTTTCTTCTTTTTTTTTGGTTGATGTTTTGATTTGCTGAAAGACTTCAACAATTCAGTACTTTTAAATAAACCAGCACTTGGTTTTTTAGAGGGTGGAGGGGAGAGGGTTTGTTTTGATTCTGAATTGTCATCTTTTTTTTATGTTAATTTATTACAAGGTTTTTCTATTTTTTGTTTCAAATCTTTATGCTACAGAAAGCTATATTATATACTAGCAAAACGTTTTTCCTTAATTTTTGGGCCTTTAATTTTAAAAAAGACATAAACAGTTCGTTTTTAAAGAACACTTTTTTTTTAAAGCTGGGGGAGGCGGGGTGGGGTGGCAGGAAAGGTTTGTTTTGATTTTTAATTATCGACTTCTTTTTGGATTTTTTTTTAAAAAACATTTTATTATGTTACTGCACAGTTCTTTATTATTATTTTATATATATTTGGGTGGGGCCTTTTGAATAAACTCTTAAACACTTATTTTTTTTTTTTTTTTGGTATAATAAAATATTATCTACTTTAATTAACTGTTAATGAAACTTATCAAATATTACCTACCTACTTTCTAATCATGTGAACAACTACAACAGTTTCCCATAAAATAATTTATTGAATCCAAAATAAACAAAACTTTGGACAAGTTGTGAACCAAAACAACTAAGAAAAAAACACCATTTTCAGGGGCATAAAAAAAAAAACCAAAAGTAACACACAAATAAAATAACAGGGAAACCTCAAAGCTGTAAGTAATGGGATTTTGGAGCCCTCGAACCAACTTCTCTTACAGATCTCATATGGATTCATGTGTAAACAGGCATTTACACATGAAATCGGAAAAAAACTCTGCTGAAAAGAAGAACCTTTTCAAATTATTTGCAGTTCAAAAGCACAGGGAGGCATGTGTGATGACATGACAATTCTTAATATGGAATACTAATTCCACTACACTTTCGAAAAAATTTCTGACAATGAATTTTTGCAGAGTTTCATCTCTTTCAAATACGACCATCAAATCAGACCATAGCGACAGTTCAAGAGTGCTCACTTGACGAATACTGTTGCAATGGAATGGGCATAGTATTTTATTATGTAATCATAGAATACATCACCCTCAGATGGCCTGTTATGGCTCAAAAACATCTATTGTACTGTCAGTCATAAGTTAAAGCCATTAAAATGGTATATTCATATCATACCATTGACACCTTCTTTAACACTTTACCAATACTTTTATTTTTATTATTTGTATTACATTAACAGTTTCGACTGTCCTGCAGTCATCATCAGAGCTACAATATTCAAATATATAATTATACAATTATTACACTTATCCACATATATATATATAATTAATACACAATATAAACAAAAATAATAATAATACATTTTAATATGATCTTTATAAATAATCATTTCCCATTTTATTATCTTATCTTCTAAATAATTTTATCAATATTTTATATTAATTTATTTTATATCACTTTATTTCATTTTTTAAATATTATTTAATATAATAATTATAACTTTATCATTTATTTTACTATTTAATGCATATTATTATCATTTTCTTATATTATAAAATCAACTTCTAATCTTGTCTTATTTTTATTAAATATTTCTATCAATTAACTTTACCCACATTGCAAATTATTATTATTATTATTTTATTACAAAAAATTACTTACTTCTTGTTGATTCTATTACCAAAACCCAACTGACAAAAAAATTCAAATTTTGTATTTGTTTAACCTCCCTCTATTGTCATTTTCTTTAACTATTTTCTTTTAACCTTTTCAAATTCTAATTATTACTAACAATTGTTTATAAAATTATTGTTCTTACCCTAAAATCTCGATTAAGACTTGGTTTTATACTCTTAATCAAGATTGCTTCTTTAATTTTTCTATCCCTACTATTATTTGTGTAATTAATCATTTTTATACAATCTTTTTCAAACCTATGACCTGTTTCTAATGAATGCAAATAAACAGGTGATCTCTTATCATATTTATGCTGAATTAATCTGGTATAAATTGAGTTCTTTGTTTCTCCCACATAATTAGTTTTTATATTTTTACTTTTGCATGATTTGCATTCAATTTTATATACCCCATTTATGTTTTTTTCTACTTTTCTTACATACTTATTATCTAATATATTAAGTATATTCTTCCTTCTTTTATTCACTATCTTAAATTTTATAACATTATTAAACTTTTTGTTAATTCTAATAATTATTCTATTCATACCTTTTACAATACTGTTATTATAAGTTTTAATACCTATATATTTATTTTTATCTATTTTATTTTTTCTACTTACTATCCCATTATTTGTATTAAATTTCTCTTCCAATTTTCTTATATTTTCTTCTATAACTTTTTCTGGATATTCATTATCCCTAAACTCTTTAATTATTAATTCTATCTGTCTTCTATAATCTTCCTCATCTGAGCAATAATTCCAAGCTCTATATATTCTTGAATTTATACTACTTATTTTATATTTAACATCTATATTTGAATGCCAATTAGTTATATTGCTATCTACATTAGTTTTTTTATATACAGATGTCTCTATCTTGCATTTACCATTTTTATATGATTTTTCTAACAAAATATCCAAATATGATAACTTATTATCATTTTCTTTTTCTACTGTAAATTTTATATTTTTAGCTAATCTATTAATCTCCTCAAGATACATATCTATTTGCCTTTGACTCTTGTTGAAAATCAATAAATAATCATCAACATATCTTTTCATAAAAATTGGACCATTAGTATTATTAATCATTAAATCTTTCATATTTTCCATATATATATTACTAAGTACCCCACTCAATGCCCCTCCTATTAGTAATCCTTTATTTTGCTTATAATATTCTCCATTAAACTCAAATGTAATATCCTTACAACAAATTCTCATTATTTCTCTCAATTTTTCTATTGGTATTTTAATTTCTTTATATTCATCATCTCTATATCTTTTTATTGCTAACTCTATTGCTTCTTCCACATTTATATTTGTGTACATTGATATCACATCTATTTTTACCATAGTTAACTTATAATTACTATATTCATTTATTTTATCTTTAATTTCTTTTATTAACTCTTTATTATTTTTAATATAAAAACTACTTTTATCATTAATATATTTCTTAAGAATATTACTTGATAACCATTTAGATATTCTATCAAAATATGAATTTGTACCATTTATGACTGGTCTTAAAGGCACCCCTTCTTTAAATATTTTTGGTGCTCCATAAATTCTTGCCATACCACAATCTTTATTACCCAAAAATGCAAATACTTTTCTATCCATTAACTCATTATTATATAATCCTTTTACTAACTCATAAATCTTCCCATTTTTTAATTTTGTATCATCTTTCTTTATTTTAATAAAATACTCCTCTTCCAACAGTTTATTCATTTTACCAATGTATTCTTCTTTATTCATTAATACTAATTTATTACCTTTATCTGACTTTATAAACACTATTTCTTTTTCATATTTATCCCTTATTTCTTTAACCTCTTTTATTTTAATTACATTATTTAAATTATTTATCCCCTTATTCAACTTTTTATATTTATTTTCAATATTTACTTTTTTTATTTTATATACCATATTATTCACTTCTTCTTTAAAACTTTCCATCCATAATTTATCCTTCATATCAATTACATTATTAATATCCTTATTTTCATAATAATATATACCATAATTAGTCTCTAAATACTTTTGTACTATTTTCTCTACTAATGCTTGCACTTCTATTATATCTTTATTTTTACATACTCCATATGGTACATATTTTATACCTTTACTTAGTATATTTTTCTCTTCTTCACTTAGCTCAATATTTGTTAAGTTACAAATCTTCTGTTCATATTTATGAAGTCCTTCTTTATAATCTTTAATTTCTTTTCCAGTCTTCAATCTATCCATTTTCTTCTTATGTCTTATTATTGTATTCCTATTTATAATGTCCATCTTTTCATTACATAATTTCCTAAAAATTTCTTCTTCCTTAAAAGTTGTCCTTTTATTCACAAACTCTTCAATATTACTAATATCTTTATATACTCTACTTTTCATTTTATAACTTTCTTTAATATATTTCTTTAGAATTTTCTTTTCAATATTCTTTACATAATTTCTTTTATCACTTATTCTTTTCCTTAGTTTATCCAACTTTATAAAATTTGGTATAACTTCATATTTTTCACAGTCCTTTAAAAACTTTATATTATTTTTCAAATTATTTAATTTCATTACCAATTTCCATCTTTTATTAATCATTTTTACTGTATCTTCATCTTCCAATCCTTTAATATAGTCCAAGAGCATTTTAATATTGTGTATCTTCTCCATAATTATCTATTATACACCCAAATACTGCTTCTTTATAATCTTTGTCTTCTGTGTTTTCACTTCTTATGGAAGTAATATAATTTTCTACTTCTTCTTCTCCTATGTATTGATTTCTATTATAACATATCATACCATTGACACCTTCTTTGACACTTTATCAATACTTTTATTTTTATTATTTGTATTACACTAACAGTGTAATACAATAATTTTATAAACAATTGTTAGTAATAATTAGAATTTGAAAAGGTTAAAAGAAAATAGTTAAAGAAAATGACAATAGAGGGAGGTTAAACAAATACAAAATTTGAATTTTTTTGTCAGTTGGGTTTTGGTAATAGAATCAACAAGAAGTAAGTAATTTTTTGCAATAAAATAATAATAATAATAATAATTTGCAATGTGGGTAAAGTTAATTGATAGAAATATTTAATAAAAATAAGACAAGATTAGAAGTTGATTTTATAATATAAGAAAATGATAATAATATGCATTAAATAGTAAAATAAATGATAAAGTTATAATTATTATATTAAATAATATTTAAAAATGAAATAAAGTGATATAAAATAAATTAATATAAAATATTGATAAAATTATTTAGAAGATAAAATAATAAAATGGGAAATGATTATTTATAAAGATCATATTAAAATGTATTATTATTATTTTTGTTTATATTGTGTATTAATTATATATATATATATATATATGTGGATAAGTGTAATAATTGTATAATTATATATTTGAATATTGTAGCTCTGATGATGACTGCAGGACAGTCGAAACTGTTAGTGTAATACAAATAATAAAAATAAAAGTATTGATAAAGTGTCAAAGAAGGTGTCAATGGTATGATATGTTATAATAGAAATCAATACATAGGAGAAGAAAAAGTAGAAAATTATATTACTTCCATAAAATGGTATATTGATGTGCATTTTGTGAAAAACAATGCCATCTAATGGTAGGGTTCAGTATTCATACTATTACCAACTTTTCATTTTAATCACTTGTAATTAATGATTGAAAAAGATAAAAGGATTATGGAATATGGCATTATCTTGTGCAATATTTAATATAGAAACCTGCACTAAGGAAAATTAAAGCAAAAAATTATGAGCAGAGTTTTTTTTTTTAATTTTTGACATTTATGAAATAAATATGTACATTCAAAATAAATACAAATATTGAAATCACTTTATTAAACATAAAAATGAAGTGAAAAAAATCAACATATTCAGACAGAATTAAACATCAACAAAATTATAACAATAAAAGATTTTAATCGAATTATAAAAATAAGAATACCAAATAAATTAACTTGGAAAACTAAATTTAATGAGATGAGTGCATCTGGTAATCTGTCAATAATTTACTTATGCCTGGTTTTAAATTAGAGAGTTGCATTCTCAAATCTCCACATTCAGTGATAGCAATTGATGTCTGTTCTGAAACAGGTTTGAAACTACACAGAAACATCTCTCTATCAGATGCAATAATAGAAATGGAAGTAAATACTTTTGGACAACAGTCCATAGAGTTGGATATAAAAGTGGATTATCTTGTAGCAGCCAAAACTTTTGACAACTCTGTTTGAATTGTATCTTGAAATCCTCATTTGTGTTGATAGATATCAGCTCATCTTGCAAAATTATATTTGGTTCTGCACTAGCATTGTATGGATTTATTTATTCAGTTCAGTATTTTTAATAATATAATATCTTCAAATCTAGTTTTGAAATCTAAGTAAAGAGCCTTCAGGTGGTTGACATACAGCAAAATGTTTTCTTCTTGCAATATGCCTATATTAAATAAGTTGGGGAACTGTAAAAGCTCAGATCTTGCAATATTTTGCTTAAAAACATTAATCTCACAACAAAAGCCAATGTGACTTATTTTGCTTGGATGATTATGAGATTCAAATTGTCTCCTTGAAGTTGTAAATTAACCATTAAATGTGCCTAATAAATTGGTTAAATAAGCAATATCTGTTTTACTCTTAAGTAATTTTTTTTTCAAACTGGAATCGTCTTCCAAAAACTCTAAAATAGATTGAAAAAGTGCAAAAAATTTTGCCAAACATAAACATTTTGAAAACCAGCAAACATCAGTATGGAGAAACAAATGATAAACATCTTTATTGCTTTCCTCACATAATCAAGTGAATAATCTAGTGTTCAAAGCATTATTTCAAATTTTATTCACAGCTGATATAACAAACTGAAGTGATTAACGCAATTTGTCACTAAGGTTTTTGGCTACTAAATGTTGCCTATGGATTATGCAGTAAACTGCAAGCACTTCAGGTAAGTGTTGTTTCAGGTAACTTATAAAACCATGATAATGACCAACCATAGCTGGTGCTCTATCTGTTGCAACAGATATTATTATTTGACAATGGAATCATTTTTTCCCTGAAAAAATAGTTCCATTAAATTAAAAATTGATGCATCTATGGGGTAAGTTTCTAAAATTCTAACAAAAATCATCTCTTCATGCATTTCCTGATCTTGAATAAAGCAAACATATCTCAGAAAAAAAGCATCATTACTAGATAATATTGACTTATCCAATTGGAGAGAAAAAACATTTTTTGCAAATACACAGTTTTCCATGTTATGACTCATTTCATCAATATTCATCGATACATCTTTGAACTTTGTTATTGCTCAAAGAAATTATTTTTATAACATCTTGTGCAGGTTTGTGTAGTACTTTGTTCAATGCCTCCATGACAGTTGATAGAATGAGGTTTTCTCTTATGGTAAGCAGCTCACCAGACTTTGTGATGAATAGCGATAAGTTGTACAATGTCCTTAATACATCATTATTTTGCTTCGACAATAAAACAGACATATTATCTATTGTATTTCTCTTCAGAATTTTATCTTTAAGTGATTGAATATGACAAATCTTTTTCTTTTTTGTCAGGAAATTCTGTTCATGTGATCTGCTAGTTTTTATGGTCTCATAGCACTAAACAGAGCAAAACTCTCCATACAGTATTGCCACTTGTGCTAAACAGAGTAATCAATGGATGCCAGAAGGCTTGTGCATAAAATCCCTATCTAATGCCTACTCATCCAATATCCCCAGACTAGTTTCTGGCTTGTGGCCTTCGTCAATTTCATTCTCATAGTTTTGTAGTTAAGTAGAGATAAAAGATGGTTGCTAGAGGGTTGCATTAGATCCTAAGATCTAGATGCAGTGCTCTCAGATCCAAAACTCCTCACTGACGAAGGCCACAAGCCAGAAACTAGTCTGTGGATATTGGATGAGTAGGCATTAGATAGGGATTTTATGCACAAGCCTTCTGGCATCCATTGATTACTCTGTTTAGCACAGGTGGCAATACTGTATGGAGAGTTTTGCTCTGTTTATCAACAATTAATGTGCTAGTATAGGAAATGTGATCATGTGATGCTTAATGGTTTAACACCAATCCTGCCTAATAGGATAGTAGTGGCTATGGTTGTAAAAGAGCCAAAGACACCAAAATGTATGGTTGTTGAACTGAGTTCAGACCCATATGACTATATAAGCTATTGAGCTTAGATTGAAAATATTTTCTGTGTTTTCAATTTCATTCTCATAGTTTTGTAGTTAAGTAGAGATAAAAGGTGCTTGCTAGAGGGTTGCATTAGATCCTAAGATCTAGATGCAGTGCTCTCAGATCCAAAGCTCCTCACTGACGAAGGCCACAAGCCAGAAACTAGTCTGGGGATATTGGATGAGTAGGCATTAGATAGGGATTTTATGCACAAGCCTTCTGGAATCCATTGATTTCTCTGTTTAGCACAGGTGGCAATACTGTATGGAGAGTTTTGCTCTGTTTATCAACAATTAATGTGCTAGTATAGGAAATGTGATCATGTGATGTCTCATAGCACTGTTGCTGAACACTTTTTTTCATATGATGTACATTGGGAAATGTTTGTTTGATAATGATGGGACAAATCCTAGCTTCCAATAGTTCAAGCTATATTGCATGCACTTTGTTTTTGGTTCAGTCATATAATTATTATGTAAAAATTTAAATTTTTTATTAACAAACAATTTCGACAGTCCCTGTGGTTAAAAAAAAACAACAAAGTATGTATTTACCTAAAACAGAAGATTTTTGTTCAAACTCGAATAAATAAATTGTGCCCTCTGATTTTCTTTTTCATAGTACTGCTCCACAATAAATAATTATATTCAAAGTTTAAATCACAAATAAGTGTATGTCACATCAAACAAACAAATTTATAGTGTTTTATGAAAGCATGACCATTCAAGACTACAGATTCTGCTAATATCAAATTTCGTCTCGTCCCACCATGAGCAAGCATGAACATGCAATGGTCCACACTTGCTTTGATATATTTGATAAGACAATGCACAGATATGTTTGTGCAATATGTATTTTCATGCACTCTTACATGTGACTCTTTTAATGAGACATTTTACCTTTTTTGATTACAAGTTTGGTACGTAATTACTTCTTAATTAAGTACTTATTGGAATCATTTTGAAATAACAGACAAGTAGCAGTAGTAATGCGGTCTATTTTTGCTGTCATCTTACTTCCAAACTTTTTTATTGAAACTATCGACGCCTAGAAAGTTCAAATTGACCGCAGGGAGTCGATAGCGACCACTTTGGGATCTCTTGGTATAAACACTTACCCATCCTATAGTTTAATTTCCGGACTATTAAATGATTACTTATAATAAATTATGTGATGTAAATCAATAAATGATATTATCATATCAAAATATTATTAGCCAATAGATTTTCATTATAAAATTGAATGACAACTAAGCAAGTTTATTTGTTTTAAATAAATTTAAAGTTTATTAACAATGAATATATAAAATATATGATAGATTAAAAAAAAGCATTTGAAATACATATAATATAATTAAATATTACTAGATATATGTCTCGTTGAAATCAGTTTAATAAAATAGGTGATTGTACATCAAAATCCACCTATAAAATGTTTAATCTATAATATGAATCCCTATATGACACAAAAACATGTTGTTGAACATATACTCTTGAAATACAAGAAAATTAATTAACTCTCTTATATTCCATGCATATAAAACAAATGATTATTTAACTTAAAATATAATCACCAGTTATTTTAATAAATATTACACAATTATATACACAGATTAAAAATAAAATACATATTAGCATAAGACCTGATTTATACTCCTCCAATATGACAACTTCAAAATGATACCATAGTTCTAATATCTATTTCTTGGATTATAATTTGAGAATATTTTATTATTCCAAATAAAATAGAAATATCATGAAAAGTTATCAGATACAAAACACATTTTGTATATTTTGTTATTCTCCAAATATTAAAGTTATCTTTTCGTTTAACAGTATTTGTTACTAAAAGATATAATAAATAAACAGATACCAGTTTCCACTCATGACATTGCAATGCAAAATAAAACAATTTGGATACTGGTTCCCCTCTTTTCTTCCAAAATGTAAGCTTGTGGTTAAGACCTGTAGAACTCCCTACTATTGCATTTTACATGCATATTCTTGAGGTTACAACCTTAGTAAATATTATATACTGTGTTGAAGCAATTCATCAATATCACAAAACTATGTCTGCAGATGAAAATAATCCTATTAAGTTGTTAGCTTTTATATTTCATTATTGAAACATTTTGTTCACACTATATCCATTTTTAATAAAGAAAATTTTAAGATGATTTTGAACAATATGAATTTTCTTTCTCATTCCTTAACAAATTTTGATAATCTTATCCAGTTTTATTGGACAAATATAACCCTTCTTACCCCATTATTCTACAAAAGTCAAAACATCAGAGAAGGAGTTCAAATTGTTCAGTCCCTTTTATAATATTGTATAATTGGTGCTATTAAATCCAAAGTAACACTATTTAATAAATCTATTACTAAAATCACACTGCGTTCCATATTTAAATTACTCTTACAACAATAATAAAATGAAAAAAAAATTATATTTATTATTTACAGAGTAACAACAAACACATTTAAAACATTAAATATTCATTTATATTGTTTATAATCTATTTTTATGAATGCCATAATCAAAAACACATATAAAAATAATAATTTTATTAAAAACCATAAACTTAATTATTTATATATGCATTTTAAATGAATAAAATTAATTCACAATTTTATGTTGCATTAATAATAATGCATTTTTGATGTTAATATTTCATTGTCATAGTAACCTACTTCACTGCTCTTAACTAATACAATCTCTATTAAAAATCAGTTAAGAATTAAAAAAAAATTATACATGACATTCTATGACATACTGAATTTATATCAAATTTCAAGTGGCATAATATTGCCCTCCTCTCAACAAATTTTTTTTGAACTAACAATAATAACTTTACTGTTATTTTTAATGTACATAATGAATTATTTCCACTCAAACATATACAAACGCCTATTCTTTTATCTTTTCTCATTCATCTTATATATACATGTAAAATAAATAAAAATATCCGTTAATTAAAAACAATATTGTAATTATAATTGAAATAATATTTTTAACGGTTTATAAACAATAACAAACAATCCTTAAATCCGCAGAAGTACTTTCGGTTACTTTCTAACCTGCCTCAACTGCCATTAAATTCAAAAACCAAAAGCGGAAGCAAACGTCATCAATTCAAATTCCACGAATCTCGTATTTTAATGTTAGAAGCTTGTTGATTTATTAAATGCGTTTTATTCCTGTTTATAAAAATTGCCTCTTTAATTTTTCTTTTACTATGGTTTCTCTCTTCATGAATAATTTTCACATTTTCAAAATTAAATTTAAATTTATATTTACATGTTTTTTCGTGATCAAAGAAAACTGAAGGAGATATTAAATCACCATTATTTTTATTTTTACATGCTTATATAACAATTCATGTTCCTTCAATCTTTTCTCAATACTGACCTAGATTCACCTATATATGATAGCATACAATCACAAAAAAAATGATATATGACATTACTTTTTTGCTTGACAGGTATGACATCCTTAGAATTATTGACTAATTTATTAATATTGTTTGGAACATAGAATGAAACATTAAAAACATTTTTATATAAATCCTTAAAAAAATTTACTTGTGGATTTGAAATAAATGGAATAGATGTCCATTTTTTACTATTAATCTTCATTTCTTTTAAATTATAATAATTTGTTTTAAATTGACATAAAGTATTGTTTATATGTTCCATTTTATAAAAAAAAAAATAATAATAATAATAAAAAAATTTGAGATATTTGCCAAGGAATTGCTTGATGTTGGTTATAAAATGGAACAAATAAACAATACTTTATGTCAATTTAAAACAAATTATTATAATTTAAAAGAAATGAAGATTAATAGTAAAAAATGGACATCTATTCCATTTATTTCAAATCCACAAGTAAATTTTTTTAAGGATTTATATAAAAATGTTTTTAATGTTTCATTCTACGTTCCAAACAATATTAATAAATTCGTCAATAATTCTAAGGATGTCATACCTGTCAAGCAAAAAAGTAATGTCATATATCAATTTTTTTGTGATTGTATGCTATCATATATAGGATATAGGTGAATCTAGGTGCAGTATTGAGAAAAGATTGAAGGAACATGAATTGTTATATAAGCGTGTAAAAAATAATAATAATGGTGATTTAATATCTCCTTCAGTTTTCTTTGATCACGAAAAAACATGTAAATATAAATTTAAATTTAATTTTGAAAATGTGAAAATTATTCATGAAGAGAGAAACCATAGTAAAAGAAAAATTAAAGAGGCAATTTTTATAAACAGGAATAAAACACATTTAATAAATCGACAAGCTTCTAACATTAAAATACGAGATTCGTGGAATTTGAATTGATGACGTTTGCTTCTGCTTTTGGTTTTTGAATTTAATGGCAGTTGAGGCAGGTTAGAAAGTAACCGAAAGTACTTCTGCGGATTTAAGGATTGTTTGTTATTGTTTATAAACCGTTAAAAATATTATTTTAATTATAATATATATACATAGTGTTTAACAATTTGATTACCACCAAATATAAATACTCTATCAGTATTCCTATTAAAAATAAGACAAAAATTTGCTTGCTCTTTCATTCACATTTCTTTTATACACTACTATTGATTTATTGTATAATTTTAATGTCTGCCATGCAATTGATATCATTACTAACAATTTATTATAAAGCACAATTATATATTTTTATTCTTCTAGATTTTATATAATTTGTCAATTATAATTGCTAAAGATTTGCTATAAATTTGAGACTAACCCTTTTTTTTATATCTTTACTCCTTTCAGTATAACTTTTTCCATTAATAGTATAACTTTAAAATTCATTATTACCAAATAATATAACGTCTTTAAACATTTTCTATAAAAATTAATTCATACATCATTCATACTATGATACCATAACACATCAATGAACTTCTGTTATGCAATATATTTTTGAACTTCTTTTCCAACATATCTATTAATTAACTTTGAAGATGAATTTATATTCCAGAGGTTTTAACTATAAACCAAAATTATTCCATACTCCTACTAAAAATTTAAGAACAAATATTACCTGCTAATACTCAATAGCTATAGGTCTGTTATTTAGCATATTTGCACTACTATGAATTGTCTATATATCTCACATAATTATGTGATTTTAGAACATTCCTGTGCTTAGGATCACAAGACTTTATAAATAACATAAAGAGTTATGAATATATATATATATATATTGAAAAATTATTCCCTCTTTTTACTACATCCTATACTATTTTTCTTTTATAGGACTATATTTCAACTATCAACTATTAAATCTAACATCAAATACTTTCACAACAATCAAGAAATGCTAATGTATTACAACTTTGCAAATAACTTTCTTTTAAGACTGGTCTTAACTTAATGTCATCAAAAATGTTCCATAAAAGATCTCACATCTTTTCATTTAACATATACAGTGACATTATTATCAATTAATGTAGGATCCAACCTAAAACATTACAGCAACATTTAATATATGTATTATACTCTTTGAATATATCATACTTTAATTTTAAATTAGTCACATTTATTCAGGTTTTAATTAAAAACATTAACATAATACTCCCATTAATTTATTAATTAGATCATGGGTCTTCAAGAATATAATTCTTAAAATTTTAAAATCACTGAA